>JANHGL010004256.1:24364-43010 GCA_024611195.1 Ceyx melanurus | reverse complement strand
ACGAGAAAGGGGGGGGAGGGGGGGGGGGGGGGGGGGGGGGGGGGATGGATGAGGACAATTTCCCAGCGTCTGGAAAAGGCGCTTTCCCCACTTTAATGGGAATTACTCATGGCTTTTATCGGGCCGGGCTGCTCGCCTGCGGATGGACATCTCAGGTGAAAGGAGGGCATTTGTTTGGGAGTTCCAGCAGAAACTAATCGCTCGATACTTATCTGGAGGTTGAGAAGGAGTTCAATGGAATAGGCTGGGAATCGTTCCCACGGTTATCTACCCGGGCACGCAGGGAAGGAGCTAAGCCACAGCTGGGTACGACTCCTGCATTTTATTTCTTGGAGCTCCTAGCTTAGTGATGCTTCCAACACACCCCAGTCGGGTAAAATAAGCTTTCCTTACAAAAAATAAATCCCCAAATCCAGATGAATAGACACCCCTAAGCAGATGGAATGCAATGGAGTGCTCTTCTGCAGCTCACCTCTCTGGGCTGTGTCTTGCTATTCTGCTCTGCTAACAGGCATGACACGGATTCAGAGCTCCTAGGATGTTATTTCAGTATTTTATTCTCAAAACGAGCCTCGAAGTTGGGTGGTTGCTTTGCATTCCCTGAGTTTGGAAAGGGGGGTGATGTGCAGAGCAGAGCTGCACCTTCCCCAGCTCTGCTCAGAGCCACTCTCCCAGCCTGCCACCGATTTTGTGCTCAGCAGACAAAAGAGCAATGGGAATTTAACAACAAAATGCCCAGCAAAAAAGGGGGAAAAAAAAGGAAAAATTAACCCCATGGAGCTGGTTTGTAGGATGTGCTTTCCTGGGATGAGATGGGATCTCGCTGCCGGGCCACACCACCGTGGTTTTCTGCTCACTCAAAGCTGGAATGGCTCCTAAAAAACATCTCAACAAGCTCCACCGAGGGTTTTTTCCCCTCCAAAAATAAAAGCAAAGCTGATCTTATTTCTCAGGGCAAGCAGGATTCAGAGAGCACTGCCCAGCTCGCTCTGCTAGGTAAATGACAGCGGTGCAAGAACAAACCAACCCTCTCACACAAACAAATCTCTCTGAATGCAATACAAGGCTGACAACAATTCCCTGATTAAAGCCAATTGTCTTTTGCATTTCAGGCCTTAGCATTGGAATCATTTGAAATGAAGGGAGAAACACCAGCCCCTTGGGTTTGGGAGAAGAGATTTAATTTGGAGGAAGAGTGGTGGGGTTTTGAAAACGTAGCTATTTCCAACGTTGCAAGATAAAGCTGCTTTTTTTTTTTTTTCCCCCTCTCTCTTTTTCTTTTTTTTTTTTTCTAATTTTATTTTCAGAATAGACCCCATTTAGGATTTCACATTGTAAATCTCCCTATGTCTGAATGCTGTTACAAGGTTTGACAATGAAAGAATAATTCATGTCAGACAAAAAGAGCCCTTCAATCAGCTTCATGCAGCTTTTCTCCTGCAGGGCTATGCCAAAACGAATGTGGAATCCTGAACTGAACCATCCATCACATTTCCCCACTCTTTCAATTAATGACACTGCAATCAGATCGATGGCGTGTAATAAGAAAAGAGCTTTGCATTTCTATACCTATTAATTCGCTGAGTAACTCCAGTGCTAAAACGTGACCAGAAAGGGAAAAGAAAAGATAATTTCATCCTCCTAGCAAGATTTTTATTTTTTTTAGAGGGGGAGGGGGTTTAAGCCACTCTGCACCAGTTTGGGCTCAGTGCTCGCATCCAAACACACGTTGGCTTGGGTTTTGTTTCAAAGCAGGGCAGTCTCCCTTCCAGAAAGGCTTTTTTTCCCCCTCTTCTGCCAAGGAGGACTAGGTAGGCACTCTAGATGATAAAGAAAAGTCCATTTTTCTTCCAGGTACGCTGGCCAAACCCCCCTTTTCCCACTCCAGGAGCTCTGGAGCTGCTTCCCCAGGCCGGGCTCTGCAGTAATTAGCGACCCCATTTCCAGCTCACACAACATGCCAAGGATGGAGTTACCTCCCGGAGTGAATAACCTCCCAACAAAACCAGAGAGCTGGGCAGGGAGTGAGGGCAGCCAGGACAGCAACAACACACCAAAAAAAAAAAACCCAAACCAGAAGAAAAACCTCTCCCAGCGAGCAGGGGACGAAACGAGAGCGACCTCACGTCGCTGAACTGCTGGTGGCAGAGTTTGGATCGATGACAAAAAAAAAATGATGGGAGGCCTTTGCAGAATGGAGCTGCCAAGCACATTTCAATTCCCTCCCTGCAAACCTTGGGGGGCATTGTCTGGAGAAGCCCAACTGGTGGAGGGGAGAGAAAACTGCAATTAAGCAGAACACGGCGATTTATTAGAAAGGATTTGGCCGGGAATTGTCTCTTTTTCTCTTTTCAAAGGTAAAGGTTTGGCCTTCAAACGGCTGCCTCACAAAACAGCTTCTCTTTCAGCATCCCAGCAGCTGCCTGAAAAAGCTGCCCGGGCTCTCTCCTCGCTGGGTCACACGGGGCAATAAGAGTTCAGAGCAAAAGGCTTTACTACCTTGCAGCTCAGGGGGAAGGAGTGGTTTGGAGGACCTCCCAGGAGACAAGGGTGGGTCGCAGGAGATGAGAGGCAACAACTCCACTGCAGAAAGATTCCCCTTGTGCTGCCTGGGACAGCAAACTGGACCTGAGCTGCCCCTGCCAGCATTAACCCCTTCCTCTGGAGCAGAGGAAACCTCCAGGCTCCAGCAGCTCTGGCTGTAGCTCAAAGGGAAGGAGCTGCAGCTGTGATGGGAGATGGATGCAGGTCAAAACCTACCCCAAAAACCAAGATGGTCTTTTGGGAGCAGCAGATTTGTGTGCTTTGGAAGCCTTCGGGAAGGGAAAAGCAAGCTATGGGAGAGAAAACAAGGAGTGGAACAACAGAAGACAAGGGAGGGGGTTTTAAGGTTCACTTCACTTGGCTTTCAAAGTGAAACCTCTTTTCTGCCTCTTCACTTTGCTTTCAAACCTCATTTCTGCCTCTGCCATGGAGTTTCAGCAGCACCTCAAAAGCCAGCCTAGCACCTGAGTGCACCCAGCCCTGCCACAGGGGGAGGGGGCACTGAAGCCAGCATGGGGGCCACGGGGTGATGCCCACGGGCTGCCCTGCAGAGTAACAGCAGCTAAGCACGGGGAGAGATGCCCACTCAGTGGCAGGGCAGAGAACAATAAAGGCATAAATCATGTGGAAGGCAAGACAATCCATTCACAAGTAAAGCACCAGAGGGGGGGGGGAAAAAAAGAGACATCTAGGGTGAGAACCTGTAAAACTGAAAGGAAATTTAGGGAGCTAATGCAAAATATTTCTGTTTCATGTCAGTGTATCTTGCTTTTTCTCCTGCTCAGGATCCCATCCAAGTGGTTTTGTGCCTCAGTCAGCATCTACACACAGACCTGAAGCCCAGGGAGGTGGCAGGAGTTTAAGGAGGAGGTTTCTGCTGGGAGATGAGATTCAGTGCCCTGCTCTGCCCAGTTGCAAAGCACAGTGTGTGCTCCACAGCTTAATAAGGTCCAAATGTCTTGTCTGCCAGGAGGTCAGGGAGAGGGGAGAAAGGGGTGCTGCCTGCAGCCATTCTTTCAGCCCTGGCTGCCTTCCAGGAGCTCCCAGAGCTTCAGAAGACACAGGCAGGCTGCTTACATCTGCTTCCCTCTGCAGACAGACTTGCACACTGATAGTTTCTTTTTTTCTGGTCTTTTTTTTTCTTTTATTAATGGGTCTGGACGAGCTTTCGGGAGGTGTTCTCAGGGTTCTCTCCCTCATCTCTCTCCAAGGAGCTTTGGGAGTGAACACCACCAATTAATTTGATCAAGGGAAGGCTTCTGCAGTTGTTTGCCTTGCCTGGTGGCTGGGGCAAGGGCAGCATGTGGCCGTGTGGGAACACATCTGCCTGCACAAGCCCCCCATCAATAAAATTCCACCTGGACTGTTCCAAGCCATGCCCAGCTCTCAGATTTTGCCCCGTGTGGTGGGATTTATTTAATTTATTAATTTATAAACACAAGAGCTTCAGCTGCCTGGGTTCAATCCCTCCTGCTCACAACACTGACACAATCATTATTCCATTTTCTTCTTGCTCCTCAGATAGTAACTAAACAAGACACCTTCCCAACACTGCTGGTGCTCTAGCAGGTGATTAATACCACAATTAAACTTCAGCATTAAAACAATCAATTCAACCAGGATGCTGCCAGGCAGCCACCAAACAGAAAACCTCCCCTGTGCCTCCTTATCTGGAATCCCATCCTCAGCTCCCTGCAAATCCCTGTTCACAGCACTGCAAACTCCCCACCATAAAAGCAGGCACCCAAAACTGACCACAGGGTGAAAAGGTGGGTAAGAAAATGAAGGGGAAAAGTGGAGCTAAGTGAGGTAGAATCAAAAATGGTTTGGGTTGGAAGATCAACATCATCCAGGTGCCAAAATCTGAGAGGATGAGCATGGGATAATGAGGTTGGAAGAGCTCAGAGAGGGTTTGAGTTGTCCAGTGAGGGTGGATGTCAGGATGCCAAGGGAGTGGAAGAAAAAAAAAAAAAAGAGCTCTTGGGTTTTGTTCCAGGCTCTCTCTGACCTCATCCTCAGCTCAAACAATAGACTCACACAGCCAAACATTGGCACAGCTCAGCCTTGTTTTTCCCCTGCAGCAATGAAACTGCAAACTCCTCTGAGCATGTCAGATCAGCTCTGCCTGCCAGCTTCCCCATCTCTGGTGGCCAGTTCTGTTCCAAACAGCTAGAAAAATGCAGTGTGGTGCTGTGAGGACAAGCTCTGATCCATCAGGTCCAGCTGAAAGAGCACCCAGGGAGGCAGCAAAAGGAGTTTAGGAGTTACCTTCTCCTCATCTCCCTGCTGGGGGAGGTGGGAGCAGCTCTCCCATGGGTTTCTTTGCCCACTGGGGGGATAACCTTGGACAGAGAGCACTGCTGGAGCACTAAACCATGGGATTCCCAGCTGCTCCACAGCAGAGAGTAGGAGGAACCACCCTGCACCCTTCCCAGTCCCACCCTCAGAAAGGAGAGGACAATGGTCCTGTCACCCAGACAGAAACAGTTAGCTCTTGTTCCCTCATCAGGGGTGTTTGCTCAGTCGTTTAATTAACACCAATAATTCAATAGTGCCAATTTCAATTTAAAGAAGAACAATCGTGCTGTTTTTCTTGCTTTTTTTGGTCTTTTTTTTTCCCTTTCCAGAGTGGGCTGCAGATGCTGTGAAGATGCTCTGGAACAGCCAATCACTGGGCTCTGTTTGAAAAATCAAAATCACAACCAACACAAACCCAGCTGGACCAACATTACATGGCCAGGGCTACACTACACTCCTGTAATCTCTGATGTTAAAAAAAACCAGTTGCCTGAACTCTTCCCATTGCCTCCCTCCACAATTCCACTTGGCAATTCCCACCTTCCCCAGCACAGGATCTGAAGCATCTTCCACACCCTGGGGAAGATGAAGCCTCTCCAAAGTGTCCAGTCCTTGCATCACTAACACTGGGATTTCCAACAGGGATGGAGCAGCCTAAAACTGATAAAAGTCTTGATCATCCACACAAGGATCTTTGGTTTTGACAGGTAATTCTTACAAAATGAAGCTTCATCTTCAATAACTCCAGGATAATAATAATAATAATAATAATAATAATAATAATAAATAAATAAATAAATAAACTATTTCTATGGGCTAAAAACCAAGTCTTATTCACTTAAAAGTCCAGAAGTGGGATTCATATTGAACCTGCAGAAAGAAAACTTCCCTGATGGTCACAGGAGCTGCCTTATGGGAGATGCAGTTACCCTGATATTAGCCTGGAAAATTACCATTATTACTCCACTCCAAACTGGTGTTTCCATAGCACAGCACAGCACACCAGGCTGACCATGCACTCCACTCAACAGAAGGATTATTTACACCTCTGGCTCACTGGAGGATGTGCATGAGTTCAAATACCTGTGTTAGAGCTCAAGAGAAAGGGGGTTTTGGTTCCCAGCAGAGAATTTTGAGGCCAAGCATGCCCCCACTCTGGAGCTGGTGGCACCCATGGGCTGCTCACACCTCAGAGAAAATGCCTGAGGAAATTCTTGGAAGTTCAGGCTGCTCTAAGTAGGTGGTTTCACCACCAGCAGAGAGGTTTGGCCCACGTTTTCCATGGAAAAGCTGGTACAATGAAGCCTGCAGAAGTGAAAACAACATCTCCAAAGCATGATCAGAGCCTTAGGTTTCTAAACCCTATCGAGGTTGCAAAAACAAATTGACATCAACATATGGGGAGAGTCTGAAGTTGCAGCAAACATTCCCATGTGTGAGAAACTTTGGCACGTAGGAGTCCCCATTAAATTCAAATCTCCAATGCAGAAGATTCAAGTTATTCAGAGGCATCAACGTTTGCAAGATCAGACCCTGAGATTTCTCTGGGTAGTAACAGTTACTCGAGGTTTAATCTGTTATTGCATTAATATCTATAAAGAGCATACATAAATACAAATCAGATGGCAGCTGCAGTCCTGACTGAAGGCAAACAACAAGATGAGGGGGAAAAATCCCAATTTCCCTGAGAGCAATTTCCAGTTGTCACATATTTGGGGATTATCATCGTGCTCAAACTGCAGCTAAGGAGGTTTTTTTATTCACATATAGAATGGAAAAGGCAAAGAAATGAAGCTGAGAAAGAAGAGAAGGGTAACAGGGATGGGAAAACATTGCTTCCAAAGGGACAGGCTGCCCTTAGGGAGGGAGAACCTGAGGGATGCAACCCCCCCAGACTGCTGTGAAAAGCCTGATGTGCTCTACTTGGGAAAATCCACTAGGGAATAATGACCTCTAATTTATTTTGGCTACAGGGATCTTCATCTGGGCTTCTGTTCACCTCCCTCAGAAGATTTGCAGGGGACTTTTTAACTGGGGGCTGCTTCATTCTCTAGCTGCCCAGTAATCTGCTCAGATATTTCCCCAAATAACCATCTGCTCTACCTTGTATTTGTCTCTCCAGCTATCCCAGCTCGTGGTCTGTCCTGCTGGCTCATTCAGCACTCTTTAAACTTCTCCTCTGGCCTTATGTCTGCTTGCTTATGTTTTGGACAGACAATAGAGGTGATACAGGCCATTATTCATGAGAAGCTTCAAGTGTAACGTGAGAAACATCTCATCTCCTGACCCCTGTTAGCATAAGAATTGCTGATAAAATTCTGGACTGAAAGAGAAGAATCTTCTGGGAAAAATATAGGCAAAAGTTTCACTTGAGAGATGGGGTTTGTAAGGAGAGTCCAGATGAATTCTCTGCCTAAGGACCAGATCTAACTCCATGGATGGATGCTGGGAAGCTGGAGATACACAGATTCAAGAGAGACCTTATGTGCTGGTGAGCTTTGGGAGGAGGATTTAGCACTCCTGCAGCTCTCTGGGCTCACATTTTGACTTGAGTTTTATCCACAGATCACAGATTGATTTGCACACTTCAGTGAATTAAGCCTCACAACACTCCTGGGGAGGGTGTGAGAGCAGTTCTATTGAGCCCACACCTGGATCAACCTAAGTTAAAGGCTGTTGGGATCTCCCTGGACCAGGCAGCATCGAGTTCCCCAGTCTGAACCAGTTCCAAGTGTTTTTAGCAGTTAGCTCTGGGTGCTGCTGTGGCCAAATCAACACTGAAAGCAGAGAGTCTGTCAAAGGATCAGCAAATGCCATGGCCCAAGACACCTGCAGGGCACAAATCCTTCCTAACTAATATTTCCAGAGGTTCCAGGCTTTAGTTCAGTCCACTTACCAAGGCACCAGTGGCTCCAGTAGCTCTGTATCACATTTGCTACAGGAACCCAGGGTGAACTTTGCAGAGCAGGGCTGGTGGTTGGACTGGATGATCCCAGTTCTCCACCCTGAATGATTCTCTGAGTAGAGCACTACCTACCAACTTCATTTGATTTGTCTCCAGGTGACAGAGAGGTGTTTCTGTCAACTCCCATCCTCAGCTGGAGCTTGTGGAGCTGCACAAAGCAAATCTGAGGTGGTTTATGTGCTGACCAGACCACAGGAGCTGCACTGGAACCTTCTGAAGCTCTTCAGCTGAGCACAACCCTTCCACCCATCCTGTCCTCCCTAAATACCTGCTGTGTGATCACTCAGCCTGGCACAGATCTAAGGTGAGGTTGCACTAGATCTTAACTGGATTTCACCACTGGGCTTGATTCAGCACAAACTGGACCAATACTTTCAAGGAAAAAAAAATAGGAGATCAATGGCAACCAGAAACCAAATGGGCAATAAATCATCTTGGATGGATTCAAGGGGGAAAAAACAAATCTCCATGTACACACTCCAAACTATTCCAAACCATGCTGAGAAACATTTGCAGGTGTTGAAGCTGCTAATAGCATGCAGGAGGCTTATCTTTCAACTCTCCTAGGTCAATGAAAAGGAATATGTGAATTTCCAAATGTGCTTTGCTTGGCTGATCCGTCAGGGTGATAACTAATACACACTTAAACTCCTCACTCTGCTCCCTGAAATTAAAACAACCAGCTAGCCCAGAAAAAAAAAAAAAAAAAAGAGCTTAAATAACCATTATCAATGGATTTCAGATAAAAATCAAGAAATCATTTCAGAAAGATCACCCAACACAATCAAATGAAATAGCTTTGGAAATGGGTCAGGGAAGTGGGAGCTGGCAACCAATTACATTCTGCATGCAGAGGCAGCTCAGCAACAAAAAAAAAACCCAGATTCAGAGCTGGGCAGAGTTGCTCCATCACTTTTCACTCAGAGATGGGGGGAAATGCTGCACTAAACCAACAAGTTGCTACTTACCAGGAGTGTTCACAGGAGAGGGGCTGTTTGCTCAGTCACAGGCTGCACCTTTGCTTTTGGGAATCCAGGACTTTGTGCTCCCCACTCTCCCCTTCCTTGGCTCCTAATGTGTCCCCAGGACTGCTGGGCAGCCTTGGGCCAACTGTGCCCAGCTCTCCTGGCATGGATGCTTTGGCATACACACCAAGTTAGGCAAGCTGAACACCTACAGAAAAAGCCTGGGATGTTTAGGTAGGTTTAGGGGTCAATTTAAAGACATTTAGAGTCCTAAAGACAGTGATAAGAATCTCTCTGAATCCACAGCACTGCAACACTCAATCTCATTGCTTTCAAGATCCACTAGACACCCTTTGTTGTTTCTTTTATCCCATTTTCAACCCATCTCTGTCATCATACCTTGCAAATTCTGGTCCTTAAGCACTTTTAATTTGGTTTCAATTAAATCCAAATCATTTGCATACTGCTATAAATGTTACCCTGCTCTCAGACAGAGTCCTAGAAGTATGGAAAAGAAGCTATGGGGGAAACAAGGGAAGGCCATTGAGGAATCAATGTTGTCTGCATCTTCTTGGAGTTCCTTTCATACCTGCAGCTCTGGCATTTCTGGCTGACCCTCCCCAAACCTTGGATGTTTTCCTCTTGGAGCCACAGCAGCATTAGCAACCTCTACTCCCAGCAGAAGACAGATGCTGAAATGCCCCCCATCAGAGCCTAGAAACTTACTCCTGGGAGCACAGCACCATCCCATCACACTCAGGATCCTACCAAGGCAATGCAGGAGCACCACCAACACCTCAAGGTGTTGCCTTCTTTGAATGGGCTGGAACAACATACATTTGGATTTTCCAAGAAGTATTTCCATGAAGAACTGAAGCAAACAGACTCTCCCAGGGCCCCTCATAAATCCTGGCCCAGAAAGGCATGTGCTGCCATGGAGTGCACTGCAGAACTCCATTTCCTGAGGCATTTCTGACTGGTATTGATTTACATGGAAAAGATTATGGCTGCAGCCAGGGAAAAGGACTGGATGACAAAGGTGAAAGAACAATGCAGCAAGAAACAAATGTAGAGCTTGCTTTTCTCTAAGTTAATTAAAAGAAAACAGGTTTGATTCCCTTTGTTTGACACCAGTAGGACACCATTCAGTGCTCAGGAGTGAATCCTGCAGCAGAGGTGCTGAGCATCAGCCCTGCCAGGTTGAAGTCAGACCTCAGCACAACGCTCCCTACATCTGCCACAAACTCAGATCACATTTTACTAATCACCCCCCTCTTTCCCATCCATTATGGTGACCATTAAGATAATCATATGAATTTGTAAGTCTGAGGTGGGGAGAAGCCATGTGAGCCTCCATGGTTGTGTTTCTATGGCAACAATTCCCCTGGCATCTTGGGTCCACATTGGGTATTCCTGGCTGGCTGTTCCCATCTCATTTGCACACTCTGAATCCTCAGTTGCCAAAGGCCTGTGTCAGGATGGCTCTGTTTTCCTCTCCTTTTCTGTCCCTCCATGGAGCTGGGGTGAGGAGGTGCCTGGCAGGTTGCTGTGCCCCACTCCTGACCCAGATGTGAAGGGGCAGCAGCCTCTCCTTGCTGCAACTAAAACTGAGTCCTGCTTCTGTTTGAGAGGTTGGGCTGCTTTCACCCACAGGAATTCCAACAGGAGCTGATATTTGCAGCAGCTTCCAGAATGGACTCTGCTCCCATCTCCTTTCTCTGCTCTTGGGTAGCTCTGGGAACAGCAATTTTCCCTCTGGGAAAGGTGGCAGCTTCTGGACTGCACTCCAAGCACAGCCTGGGACGGGGTAACTCCCCATCCAGCTGGAACAGGGAGCCAGGAATTCACTTCCCAGTTCCAACTTGGCCATCATGCTTCAATTAAAGCTCCACCCTGGTGCAAAGCACCACATCCCAGGCCACGGGGCCTCCACCACTTCCCTTCTGAGGCTACTTCCCAGCACAATGGGCTTCACACTTCATTTTCCTCAGAGCCAGCCCCACGGTTTGAATTGCTCAGCCTCACTGTAATTCCCTCCCCAGGGGCCACTGGGAACAATTCATTCCTTGTGGCTGCAGAGTGGGCCAGGAGGGAAGGGTGGATGGGTGCAATCAGGAGCTGCTCTACCCAGCTCCAAACAGCCACACTCACCCCCTGGGGCATCTGGAGCCTGAGCCTCTGGGGAAAAGCTGCACAGGAGGAGATGTCTCCAGGCATCCAGGAGTGGAATACACCTGCAGTTCCCCTTCATTTTCTGGGGCAACATCAGGCTTGACCAGCTTGGAATTCTCTGGATTTCTGCAAGAGCAGGTGAGGAAAAAGGCAACAGAAAAGTCCTTTCAATCCATCCTTTTGCCAGCTGAAGTGTTAAACATTAACTTTGGTACCACTTCTCACCTCAAAACAAGGCACCTCAAAGGTGTCCAAGGATCTGCTGCACATCAGCACCCTGTCTTCTGAATATCTCAGGAATGAACTTGCAGGAGTTAAAACACCAGTTGCCTCCCTAAGCTGCTGCTGCTTCCACTCCTGCCAGTTTGGAAACAAAAGCTCAGAGGCCACGTTTTTAGACAGTGTAATTTGGCACAGATCCCCTCTCTCCATTGTTTTCACTGGAGCTGTGGTAAGTTACACCAGAGGAGGATATTGCTCTGAAAAGATTTCTCCTCCAAACAAACACACAAACAAAACCAGGTTTAGACAAGGCAAGGGGGGGGGGGGGGTTTGAAGCTGCATCCTCATCTCCAGAAACTTCTTTTCAGTAGCCTTTGCTCCACCAAGCCACAGATTTGTCATGCTTTTCATCTTCCCATGTTCAGGCAGCTCCTCTGCTCCATTAATGGCTTTTGCTGCTCTTCCCTGAGTTCTGTCCAAGGCACCACAAGGCTCAGGCAGCATCTGAAGGGTTGCAGAGTGGGGTTCCAGCAGCTCCTTTGCCAATTCCATCAGTTTTCATTCTTGGGAGGAATTCAGAGAGCAGCCACTAGGTTAGAAATGAAGAGTGTGTGCCCACATAGCTGGGTAGTTTCAATGCTATTTTTTTTTTTCTGTGAATAAATGTACTCAGTATTTTCTTGATCTGTCCAATCCTCTGCCACTGGGGCCTGACAGAAAAGACTTCGAAGGCTCAAACAAATCCCCTCAAGATGTGATTTCAAAAGCTGAGAGCCACAGACAAGGTTTCAAGTGCTCAGCAACTCCTGCTCACCCATTTCTTGCAGAGAAATGGTATCACCTCCATCTAGATCTCTTATTGACTATCTTGTGAGCACTGCAAAGATGAATTGGGCTTTGGGTTGCCTCATTATCTTGAAGCACAGCAATTTAATAATAATAAATCAAATTATACATCAGATTAATTAATCAAATACCTACTAAGACAAATGGAAAACCTCCAGTCACAAACCCTCACCAACAGCACTGAGAAAATGAAGATTTGGGTTCAAGTTTCAGCCCTGATCTCCCTCCACCCTGCTGAGTAACAATATTTTGTGTGTTACACCTCAGAGATTCATTACACAGGGAGAGTTTGGAGCCAAAAAAAGATCTTTTCAACCTGGTTCCAAGATTCCTCTTGTCCTCCAAAGAGTTCCCTAAGAAACTCTGCTAGGCTGAGGCATATTTAATGAGAATGCAGCTGATCAATTGCAGCCTGCCTTGCACGGTTAACTCAATCAACAAACTACTAATGACTCCAGCATGTTACAGCTTTTTTTTTTTTTTGGCTTTTTTTTTTTTTTTTTGGCTTAATGAGAACCTTATTGAGCAGATTTTTTCCTGTTCTCCCAGGATCAAACACCAATATGGAACGAGTTGTGGGACAACTGTAACATTACCCTGCAAGCCCAAAGCTGCCTGAGCAGCAGGACCAGAGCTGGGTGTTTTTAGGGAGCAAAAAGAGGTTTTCTGCACCCCTCTTGGGTACCAGAGCTGCAGCACCAGCTTGGGGCTTCCACCTCAGCCAGACTGAAAAGCCTTTTGTTCCCCACTGCTCCTCCTCCTGCCTGTGTTCTGCCATTGTGCAGCAGGATAATTCATAGCAGGTGAGGAGTCACCAGGCTCTGCTTCCTCCCCTTTCACTTTTGTGCTGCTCCTTTTGCTGGGATTTCCCCCTCCCTGCCATTTCTTCCAGGAGGAGTCAGGTGGATGGTTGCTGGGTGGGAATGAGCAGCTGAGCATGCTCCAAGATGAGGATGCCTTGCAGAGCACCAGCTCATTGGGTGTTATCTGGGTACCAAGAAAGATTTGCTCCCATGGAAAGAATTCCAGTGACTTCACTCATCTTTGTTTCCTTAGAAAAGAACCTTTTGTTTCCAGTCTGTGCTCCAAAAAGCTCCATTTCTAACCCAGCCTTTCCATTGTGCAGGCAAAGCTGCAGCCTGGCCATTCTCTCCATCAGGAGGAGACCTTGCTCCCATTTTTATCCTCACTACTGCTTGACAAGTCACTTCCTTTCCCCAGGCCTTCATTTCAACCACACAGGGGGAGCATGAAATGTTTTCTCCACTAGAAGTACAGCTGCTACTGAGAAAACACACCAAAAAACCCTAAACAGACAGAAAAAATCCCCAAACACACAAAAACACCCCAAAAACCAACAAAGAAAAACCAAACACCAAAATAGAAAAGCAGCAAGAAACTGAAATTATTATTAAATTATTATTATTAAATGATTTCAATTCTTATTCTTTTTAAAATTCAGGTGTTATTTTGCTTTTCTTCACCTGAGAACCACGTGGCTCTGCCAAACCCCAGTAAGAAAAGAAAAAGGGAGAGAGAAGCAGTGGCTGGGACTGGTGTCTGAACTGGAAAGCATCCATTGTCCAAAGGATCCCTTCTCCAGAGCATCTTTTCAGACCAAACTGATTTGCTAACCTTGTTTTTAACCAAGAATCATGGAGAAGGGGATTCCTTCCTCTTTAAGAGGTGCTCCCACCCAGTTCTCTCCACTTGCAAAAGCTTAAATATTAAATATCACCCAGGCAAGTGCTGGTGGGGGTCCATGCTTCACTTCATTCCTCCCTTAACAATGTCCTGGGGCCAGCTGCCAGCAATCCAGACACTTCATGACTTCCCTGGGCTGGGAATTCTTCACCTCAGGCACCTCTTACCTGCAGTGGGAAAGGCTCCCATTGCTCTGAGCACAACATTCTGCAAATAAACCAGTTCAGAATGATGCCCAGATCTGTGTGATTTAAGACCATTCCAGTGCTGGCACACTGGAGCCATTCCCCACTGGAGGGGTGTCCAGGGCACTCTGGGCTTTATTCCCCTGGGCATCAAAAGCAAGCTCTTGAAATAGGTGACTGGGATTCCCTGGAGTAGCTGCAGTCTGAAATTACAGCTAAAAATTGCCACTGATCTGGGGTTTCTTTTGCAAGCACAGCCAGCTTCTGGAGCACAAAACTCTTTCCCCACGTTGCTTTTCAATTCAGTAAGTTCCAGCATCAGTGGTAGCATTTGATTTGTTGGGGAAGCAAGATGAAGCAAGCCAGGAATCCAGCAGTGCTCACAGATCTGATGCCCCCTGCCTCAGTTTCCCTGCTCACTGAAGCTGAATCCTGGTGTCTTCAGCAGGCAGAAACTCCAGCATCACCTCCATGTCTCCAGGATCCACACCAAAGGTGCAGTGGGAAGGAACTGGGACTGTCCTGCAGTTGGGACACCCTCTAAACCCCTCTTTTCTCCTGCTACCAACAAACCACAGAGTCTTTGCTAGAGCCAGGGCATTTTCTGCCTGGTTAAAGGGTTGGGTTTTTTTTGTCTTCTTTTTGTCCTCAGAAAGCAGAGAGGAATGGCCAGAAGGCTCTCTGGCCAAATCAATGAAACTAACACCCAGCAAATGACCTTTCCTCAGAGTCTTATAAATACCTGTTCACTTCAGAAGTGCCACCACCACTGAATGGAGAGATTTAAAGCCAGACTATTCATTAGAGAGCAAACTATTATCCTAGAGACTTAAGGAAATTGGCCAGTGGCCAGCCTTCCTTGCTCTTTAGGTACCACCAGTAAAATGGAAAGTGGCTGCTACAAAAGCACAGGAGACAAAAAAAAAAAAGAAAAAAATATTATTTTTTTTTTTTAAGAGGAACAAGGACCAGGGTCTGTTCAACTGTTGCTGCTCTGACATCCTCACCAGGTGGCACGAGGGGCAGATCCAGAGCATGATCAGGGAACCACCAAAAAGCAGTTATTCATCAATATTTATGGAAACTTTAAGAGTAGTGAAGTCAGTTTTGGTCCCTGCTGCACAGCCAGGCTGGAAAGGGTGCAGAGAAAGGCCATGGGGATGATCAGGGCACTGGAAGACCTGTCAGATGAAAAAAAAACCTGAGAAAAATGAGTTTATTCAGCCCTGAGAAGGCTCAGAAAAGAACTTATCACCACATACCAGGCCATAAAAGGTGGCTCAGAGATGGAAACTCCCTTTCCACAAGGAAAAGAGAGAAAGGGGTAACTGGTACAAGTGACTCCTGGGGAGACTGGACTCTAGATGAAAACTTCTCACCAGGAGAACAATTAGTGGACTCATCTCCCAAGGGAAGTGGTGGATTCACCTACAGTGGATAGTTTAAGACTCAGCTTGACAAGGTGAGCCATTTTAACTACTTTTTTTTTACCTTTAAAGGCTGGACTAGATGATTCTGGAGGTCCCTTCCCACCTGACATCCTCTTTTCTCTACCCATCAGGCCGTTTGAAAACTCACAGCTCCCCAGCACACCAGAGGAAGCTGGTGGTTACTTGTGGCTTTCCAAAAGGAAGGCTGCATTTCAGATGAAACACAAGAAAACAGCCTGACCATGTGTAAAAAGAAGATTATACCACACAGCCCCTGCTTCTGAGCAGCCCAGCTTTGCCACAGGAGGCTCAGGATGCAAAAAGAGCTTTTTTTTTCTCTATTTCCAAACCCCCCTCACTGCTGAAGGTGCAAAAGGCAGAGTTTTAGGCTAAGCTTTATAGTGGAATTTGTTTCCAAGCTCTGCTGCTGATGAGTGGGATCCAGAGTGTGTTACAGGGCAAAGTGGATGTGGAATAAATGCATTGCCATTCTTCAAAGGTAGGAAAGCAATTTGTCTTCTGAGTGGATAAAGAAGATTAGAGCTGGTGTGACTGCTTTCAGCAGCTAGTGTTTGAGCTCTAATGCTGCAAAAACATAACTAATATTTTTTAGTCTACATAAAATACAACATTTGGTGAGTGCCACAAATTTCCCTCCACGTGCTCTTTGCTCTTCTCCATCTACCTGATGCAGAATCTGCCATCTTCTGGACCTGCATGTGAAGACTTCCTGGCTTATTGCATAACCAGAGAGAGAAACAAGAATATAAGCACAGCTCAACACTCTGCCTGGTCATTGAACTCCCCAAGAGAGCCTTAAAAACACCCAGGGTAAGGAAAGGACAGAAAACAAGGGGAAAAAAGCAGCTCTGGAAGCTGTTTCTCTGTGGCACTGTGATGTGCAGCAATCCTGACCGTTGCCACCACCACCACATCCCTGATGTGCCACCAAACACAGCAGCTCTCCAGCTCCCACACCAGCCCTGGGAATGCTCCCTGCTTTCCCCCCCACCAGGAAAAACTCCCCCACTTTCCTCAGGAGGCTTCTGTTCACAAGCTGAGCTCGTGGGATTGCCCTGGGAGCCTCCATGGCAAGGATGCTGGGACATGAGGGGAAAGCCAGGCTGATGCAGCTCAGCACAACCCAGGTCCTGTGCAACTCCTCACTTGCCACTTGGAAGTTTAACTTTCTCTGTTGACTTTTTAATTTAATGTATTCTTTTGATCTCTCTCCCTCTCCTTTCTCTTGTCTCCCTGAGTTTGCTGACACAGGAGCAGCATGACAAGCTCAGACAAGCTAACCTACTTTTTTGCCTCTTGTACATGTGAATGCTCCCACTCTTCTCCCTGGCATATGAAAGTACAGCCCAAATATCATTATAATGATACTCCCAATCCCCCTGTGAAGTCTTTCCCCCACCTGACAGGTGAGGAAACTGAGACACAAGCAGCTCTTCAATTAGAGGAGAGGCAGCCAGGGAGACAAGTGGAAATGCAACCCAACTTCTTTCTGGTTTTCTTGGTCCCAATCTGTGGCAACTGCTGAGACCTCCACCCACCACTGCTGTGTCAATAATCTGCTTTTCTAAAGGCAGCACAACGGGAGAATTTAGACACAGATTCACATGTTTCTACAGTGTAAATGTGGCCAAGGAAGCTCTCATCACCACGTCCCATGTGCCTTCAGTCTGCAGCTCAAAGGGTCTGTGCTGCCTCTAAAACTCAAGGTTTCTGCAGCAAGGAGTTAGTTCATTTACACTTTAAACCACAGAACCTGCTCCAGTTTATTTCCATTTTAGCCTGAGCTTCCACATTCTCCAGACCCAGCTCCCTGGGTGTGCTCACATTCAGGATTTGGATGGGTTCAAACCCCTCAGTGAATTTCATCCTAACCATGGATATGGCTGGTTTGGAATACCTATGGAATCATTTAGTGCTAAGCCATGAGGTTGATTTTCCAGAGATAAGATTTCCAGGTATGACACTGGCCAGAATTCAATCTCCATCACTGAATAATCTTCAGCATTTACACACCCAAACTTCCAAGCAAATACACCTTGAAAATCAGTCTAAAATTACTGCAGTTCCAGATATTGGGGTGAATATTCCCAAAGATGGTGAGGATGTGAAGATTCCCAAAGGGAGAGTTGGGGGTGTTCAGCCTGGAGAAGGCTCCAGGGAGACCTTCTGGTGGCTCCAGGGAAGCTGGGGAGGGACTCTGGAGGCTGTGGGGCAGTGCCAGGGCTGGATGGATCCACACTAGAGCTGGGTGGATTCAGCTCAGCCAGGAGGAAGAATTTCTTCTTCCCCAGGAGGGGGGGAGAGCCTGGCCCA
This sequence comes from Ceyx melanurus, assembly GCA_024611195.1. Classification (NCBI taxonomy): domain Eukaryota; kingdom Metazoa; phylum Chordata; class Aves; order Coraciiformes; family Alcedinidae; genus Ceyx; species Ceyx melanurus. Next base: position 25,345 of record JANHGL010004256.1, on the reverse strand, counting down.
GGGTGCCCAGAGAGGTGGGGGCAGCCCCATCCTTGGCAGCTTCTCAGTCCAGGCTGGATGGGGCTCTAAAAGCATGTACTCCATGCATGGACCCTCCTTCATTTGTACACTGGTACCTGTGAGTGATGGTTCTGCTTTAGAATTAAATAACAACCACCCAGTTGCATTACTGGAATGCTTTTTCACTCCCAAAATCTCCCAGTACACCTTCAGCATCTCTCTGGCTCTGCCTGGGACTCATTTCTCCTCTCAGTGACATGAAGCTGGTTAAGCAGGGGACCAAAAATCTCTTTCCAGGTGAGTAAAGGATGCAAAAATCCCATTATTTTGCTGGTGGTGACAAGAATGGAAGGAACACTGAGCTCCTAAAGCTTCTCTCCAAGCTGTAAAGCACCCAATATATTCCCATTTCAATTGGAAATGCACTGAAACATTGAGAAAATAATATTTGGGGCAGTTTCTCTCAAGAAAAAACAAACCAACCCAAACAAAACCAAACCACACACACAAGACCAAACCACACACCAACCCCAAAACACCCTGAGATGGGTTCCAGACCAAATCTCTCTCTGAATCTGAGAGAGAACTGAGCCCCCAGGGCATTGTGCTGATCACAAAGGTGGCTGCTGCTGTGTTCCAGTTAAACACTGGGTATTTCTCCCCTCTTTCTTTCAGGCTTTCTTTAGAGGGCCCCAAAAAATTTCATTTACAGAAGCACAGGGCCTTTTCTTCCCTGGAAATGCCTTTCTTTTCCTCCCTCCCTCTGTTTTAGGAGAGTGGCAATGCCCTGAAAAGACCGGATCTTGTTTGACTTTATTGCAAAGTAAAAAGAGTGAGACCTATAAACACAAAGATGCCAAGATACAGGGAGGCTCCATGCTTGAATGCCCAGCCCTGGCTGCTTTGTTCCCTGACTAATAACCAGTATATTGGTGGAAACAATAATAGATAGATAGATAATCTATAATAATTACATAATAT
>JANHGL010004255.1:29070-42884 GCA_024611195.1 Ceyx melanurus | reverse complement strand
ATACTTCATTAAAATAAATTTGTCTTTCTGTGGGTAAAACACAGTATCACACTCTAAAACTAACAGAAAGTTTTGTCACAGAATTCAGATTTTCTGAAAAATAAATATAGAATTGTATCAATAGATACATTCCTTAAAATACTGGTGATGGTATTAGTGTTAATTAAGAAACATACACCTGAAAAAAGGTAATGAAGATGTGGAAATAGAAGTGTGGGAGTGGCAAGAGGCCTGACCACATTTAAGGTAACATTGCAGGCTTAGATTGCCATGAGGAGTTTCTCTGTTTTCAGATCTTTCATTTTCATTGTATAGATGTTATAAAATCCACCAAAAGACAGCGATGCCCAAAGAAACATACCTAAAGAATTGCAGCCTCTGGAACTAAACCTGTTTGACTGGTGCAATTTCTCATCTCTACAAAGGCTAACAAAGTTCTTAAAAAATACTGCATTCACTTTTGAGTTTTTCTAGTTTAAGAAATCATCCTGAGTCAGTTATATATACTGAATTTAATTACAGACAAATATTTACCTGAGATCAGGAGATCAGTTAATACTCCTCTTTGAATTAGTTTCTTATTTGTATCCCAAGCTCCTCAGAGCTTTTCAATGGTGACAATCGTTAATTACCCAGTATCTTTTTCTAAGGACACATCTAAATCACCCAGCACAGTCCAGTAAAGGGTAAACTAGTGCTGGTGAAGCTCATATATGTACAAAGTCCTTTCTGTGTGTTGTGCAAGGAGTAAAACACAAGCCTCATTTAAAATCCACAGTCATTACATTAGCACAGGAACATTGGTTAATCCTCTCACCTGGCTTTCAATGAAATGTTGGGATATAGCAGTGAGGTGCTTGGTATAAGCTGTGGGGAACTCAGTTTCATTTTGCACCTTCCCCAAACCCCCTCTTCTAAGTACCACTTAGGATCAAGGAGAACAATTGTTCATCTCCTTTTACAATATTGGAAGTCCTTGCGGTCATTTTAGATATTGGTAGTCTTGATACCTCTTGCTCTTTCTGAGAATTTTCTTTTCTATTTATAAATCGAGGCAGTTTCTCTTCTTGGTACTAACTTTAATCTTTGTCACTTTTATACAATTTGTTCACTTTGTCAGGATCATTTTGATTTCTTATTCTGTCCTTCAAAGAGCTTACAGATATTCCTAGCTTGATATCATAACTAAATTTTATAAGTGTACTCTCCATGATGTGATCAGGTTGTTAACGCTAATCTTCTCAACATGTCATGTGCAAAAATGTCAAAAGCCTTACTGATGTCAAGGTGTAACATAACCTGTTATCCTCTAGGTCAACAACCTTGTCAAAGAAAGAAATTAAAATAGTTTGACACTATTTGTTCTTGGTAGATCCACAGCAGTTTTTTAATGCTGCTTCACTATTTGCTAGATACTTACAAAAGAGGTCCTTTAGAAACCCTGAGGTTCCTGACTTTGTTGAACTGGTTTTTGAAGTCTGTTCTCTTTTAGTAAAACTTACAGAATTGTTTCTTAATGTAATTTCTTAATAATTTACACAGACTGCTTACTATCATCAAATTGTCACCTTCCTCTAATATTCATTAAAATACTTTTTTTTTTTTTCATTCCCTTCCAGGGAATATTTCAAGGGCTTTTGGACTGCTGAGTTTTATCACCCTCGGATAGAACAAATAACTATTCTTACTGTGTGAAACCCTCTGGAAGTTTTATTTTCTTTCAAATATCCTCATTTACATTCTCTATATAACAGAATACCTACAGTAAACCCTTATTATGCTATCCTTTTCTCTATTTTTTCATAGGCACAACGGAATTTTCTTCCACTTCTTCCTTCCCCCAGATTCCATTCTAGACTTTAATTGTAAAACATGAGTGGGTTTATACTAAAACAAATGATTGAATTAGAATGTAGATTCTACTAATGCAGCCACATTGCTCATATGAAAACTGTTTATATTATACCTTGCTTATTTTAGGCTTTTTGAAGAGACTAGATGATACAGCAAAATGATATTAGAAGCTGTTAAAGGCAGAAATAATAAAGCAGGGAAGTTTTGAAAGAAAATATCAATCTCTGCAAGGCAGAGGAAAGAAGGGAAAAAAATCCAGTTAAGTGATTTAACATCAGAGATCTGGAGTTTCCCAAATCATGTGATTATGAATATATAAAACAAGTATTATAGTATTTTGTTTTACTACATTTTGGTTATAATTATGAAAATATATGCTACATTACGTATTTCTCATTCTTTTTGGAATTTCTTGCAATAAATCATTATGACTTTATTATTAATTTCAAGAAGAAAAAAAATTTTGGAAGAGGGATACATAATAAAAAAAAACAACCACTGAAACTAACCCAGTCTTCAAAATTAATTCATAAAACACATGTGTGTTTTTTGCCTATGATTTTCAGTATGTTTTTTTTTAAATTGGTCCCATGGTACTATGCCAAATAAACCTGATGTTTTTGTATTAGAAAGCAGCATGATACTCCAGTTCTCATCTGGAGCAGGGGGATTATTTACCTTTCTTGAGTGACCTTTATCTATCTGCCAAGTTACAGCTGTGTGGTTGTAATAATTCCCACAAGAGTTTTCCTGTCTGATAGTTGTTAGCCATGCTGGAGTAAAGAATTAATCACACCTTCACAGAACACCTAACAAAAAGATTTCCTATGCACCTTGTTAGAACAAAGCATGAATGTGATATGCAGCATAGACTGGGTGACCCATAACTTTGTGTTTGTGGAGTCATCAATAGACAATTTATACTTCTTTCCCTCCAATTTCCATATTTGAGTATTAAGATGTGTTGGGCTCCATGGGCAGCTGCTCACTCCAGTCATTGTGGTTTTTTTTCTCTATCCCTATGTACTTCTCACTTTTCTTAAGTTCTCTTTGGTAGCTGCTTCCCTAGCAAAGTTTAGCCACACTTCATCATGGAGTTGCAATTTTCTGAAAATAATACCTCAAGAAAAGAACTGCCATGTCACAGTATGGAACATAACATGTTCTTTTGGTATAGTAGTCTCCATAGCCTAGGGTTAAATATAGCTCTGTTATGCAATAACTAAAGAGATTCAGGGCATCAAAGCGGTCTTAATAATGAACAAAGAACTCCCTGAAATAATTCGAAGAAACAAAAAAGTCATAGCATTTTATAGCTCTGCTTTTTTTTTACATAGACTTTTTTATTTGAAGGGGAGGAGCTGTCTGATTTGTTTTTTCATTTTTTCTTTTTGTTATTTTTACCTTTCTATCTACAATCAGTCAATTGAAAGGACTAGATAAAAATGAAACCTTCAAATGAGCAATATTTTAAGAATGGGTTTATCTGCCCAAACCAAAGTTTCTGCATTCCATAAAGAGAAATATTTTGACCTATCCTAGTAAAAAAAAGGTTATTTTGAATTCAGAGAAAAATAAAGGAAACTGCTTTATTAGGCAGCAAAACATAGACTTTAGGTGTTATAAAGTATTGAGAACTGGTTCTCAAATAATGGATCAAAGACAAATGTTTAAGAAAAGGAATGTTTTCAACTTCTGAAGGAGAGGCCTGAAAGGAGATTGACTTACAGTGTATCACTTCAGAGGAAGAAAGCAACCTAAATTAAGTACCATCTGGCTTCTGTTTCTAAGGAACAACAAGAAAAAAATGCTGAAATATGAAGCTGGAGAAATTCAGACACTTTTTTTTTTTTTTCCAGGAAAAGTAGGAATGCTACTATTAGAACAATTTTCCAGTAAATTTGGTTTCTTCATCTCTTCAATTTGGCCTCTCTTCTGAAAGATAATTTTGGTCAAGTACAAACAATGCTTGGACTCTAAAATAGCTTGTGAAATTTAAACACTCTAGGATATACAAATCCAAACTGATTGATCTAATGAACATTTCCAGACATATTCTGTCTGCACCTGTGATTGTTATATTAGAACGTTGCAGGAGAAGGGGAAAATGTAAAAAACCCTGCCTTCCTATTTAGCTGGCTTTGAAGCTTAACTATGGGGAAAATCTTGCTGGCTCCCTTCAGGCCCTGCAGTTGTATAAGAATGTAATCAGGACATGGTTGTGGGAACATCATGAAAGAGAAGTAATTTGATACAGGGGAGGTTATGGGAAGTCTTGCCCACACTTCCCCTCTCAGTTACACTGCTCTTGAACTTCTTCCCACCTCCTGACATTGGATTCACAGTTCTGGGCCTGACATTCTGTTTTCTAGTATAATTGCTTTGTTTCCCTGATGAATTTTAGAACCACTTGCACTTGCACTTCAAGCAAGCTTCCTTGTCCTAATGACCTTGTACTGCAGTGCCCTTCTTTTGCCAAGTCAGCCTGGCTTGATGAGTCAAGTGAGAAAAAATAAGCTTTCCTTCCTTGTCTTCTCAGCAGATGAGTTGCTTTCTCTTTTCTTTCCTCCCCTTCCTGCATGTGGGATTAAACCACTTTTGGCACAGTTATGTGACATGACACAGAACATGTGAAATCTGCAGCCATCCAAACACTTATGTGGCTGCAGTAGAAATAAGTACTTCAGTATAATGCCTTATGAAGAGAGGCTGAGGGAATTGGGGTAGTTTACTCTAGAGAAGAAGAAACTGAGAGGAGACCTTATTTCTTTCAACAACTACCTAAAAGGAGGTTGTAGTGAGACTGGTGTTGGTCTTTTCTCCCAAATTACTAATCACAGAATAAGAGGAAATGGCCTCAAGTTGCATCAGGGGAGGTTTAGATTGAATATTAGGAAGAAATTATTTACTGGGAGAGTGGTTAGGCTGTGGAACAGACTGACCAGGAAGGTGGTGGAGTCACCGTCCCTAGAGGCATTTAAAAAATGAGTAGATGTAGCACTTGAGGCTATGGTCTAGTGGTTGGAGAGATGTTAGGATGAAGATTGGACTTGATGCCTAGAGGTCCTTTCCAACCATTATGATTTTATAAGTTGACCAGGAATTATGTGGGTTCCAGAACTACTATATTACATAATAAAACTTATAAATGTGAATGTAAAATTGCCTATCAGCACAAAAATAACTCTCAGGAGCTATTCCATTCACAGCAGAAATTGAAAAGCATATTAACCTAGCTATATTCTACAAAATCTAAAGTGCTCTAATACAAACTAAGGAGCAGCATCTCACAGAGAGCATTTGAAGCAAAAAATGGAAATACTGCATTCTGAGTCCACCTCTCTAATACGTGAGACAAGGTTCTCTGATAACTTAAACTTACAATAAAACTTGAGTCATGAATTTCTATACTGTTTAGTCACATTGTACCACTTCTGCTTTTACTAAAAATCTTTTGAACGGATTCTTAGCTTTGCTATCTATTATTTCATACAGAACATCTCTTTGTCATAACATTCAAAAGCCATTGCTAGAAGTTACAGAAATTTAGGAAGCATAAAAGTTGTGGTCCTATTATTGTCATTTTAGACACGTTATTTGTTTTTTTTGTATGTCCAGGTGAATTTTTTAAAAATTTTTTATTTAAAATGTATTCCTTTTGCTCATATATTGTTTTTCACAAACATTTTTTGTAACATAGATTTTAAAGTTAGGGTTTTTTCCAGTCCATCTGCTTTTTTTTAAAAGAAAACCAACTCTCTGCATAACAGAATTTCAAATTCTGTTCAAAAGATTCAAAAAATTCTTTGAACATTTTTACATACCATGAAAACTATTTCCATATGGATCATTTAATCCCCCTAGGAAACTGTTTGCTGCCTATACCTGTGGTTAGTCAGTCTGTAACTCCTTATCATCTGTAACTTTTTAAATGCCTATATTTTTTAATAGTTACGCTTAATATCAAATACTATTTTGTCTTGGACTATGCCCAGTATGCCAGCTTACTGAAGAGTTCCTCTTTGAATTAAAAGCAGACTGTCTTGTACATATATGAAAAGAAAGAACAGTATGGAAATAAAAGAATGAAAGTAAGATAACACACAATGAAATTGCTCTGACCTCATTCCTTTTGTGTGTTCTGCAAAATTCCATCTCCCAGTACAAATGAGACCTGTACCATAGTGCAGGACAGTGGAAGGATGTAAAGCTTCTGTATAAACCTTTGTGAAAATTTCTTGGAGGGCACTCCCAAATGTAGTGCAGTTGTCACAGATGTTCTGTGAGAATACAAAAGCCTGTTATAATGTGATGAGTCATAGAATCATAGAAGTTGAAATAGGGTTGAAAGGGACCTCTAGAGGTCATCTAGTCCAACCCCCCCTGCTGGGAGCAGGGACATCTTCAACTTGATATTCAACTTAAATATTGCTTGAACAATGGCCACAGGACTAATTTTGGGCTCCAAATATACTCAGATACTTAAAAATTCTGAGGTGGAGCAACCGATTTTTAGTCTACAGGTTTACCTTCACTGTCTTTAGCAGACAGACCTGCTCTTGCTCCATCTTCTCTTCTAGCTGGCTGTGTGCCCTCTATCTCCAATCCATATCCACTGTCCTCCCAGCAGAAACCACAGTATCAGCTCAGGCACACTGCCTACAGGTCAGCGCTGGCATCCATCCATTTAGTGTCCAGGAGGAGCAAGTGCAGGTCAGTTTCCAATGACCATGAAGATACACTGTAAGCTGCAAGAAGGTATAAACCTCTGAAAAGGGACATACTCCCAGTCTGGAAGAGAAAGGGAAATTAGAAGGAGAACAATTCTGAGGATAAAAACACTTGTTGAGACTGAATACCTATTGCCTGCCTTTGCTTATGCATGGATGCAAGAACACATTTTGCAATGGAACATGAACATTGAGTTTTGAAAGCAGCTCATCCTGTCTCTCTGGAATATGAAACACTTAAATATTGTACTTGTTTTATTGTCAAGCTGTCAAGCATGATGTTTAGAAGTACCTGCTGCAATCTATATTGTTGCACTTCGCTAGTCAAGATGCTTCCCTGAGGGAACCACCAAACTGTACTTAAGAAGTGTTATAAATAATGGTGTTTAGAAGATTTCATAAAGAACCTTTTTAAAAGCATCACCACATCAACTGTTAAAGAGCTTTCTGGGAATATCTAATACTTACAAGAAAATTTTACTATCTTATTATACCTATATTGCACCCTTGCAACCCCACTGCTTTTATTTTAAATTAAGTCATAACTGTATAAAATCCAGGAAAGATCAAAGTGAAATTTAGCTCACAGTATTCAAGTGGGACAGACCTTAAACTTCATTCACTACATTGACTGATGTGTTGTCAGTTATTGCTGAGTAATTAAAATAAATATTAGTTGTGCCTCATCTGTTAAAGAAAACCATCCTTTCTTTACTCCAGAATTGTCATTTAAAAGAAAAGGAGAAAAAAAACACCTCAAAAACATACTAAAGTGAAAAAAGAAAGCCACAACCAAAGTCTGTTCCACAATAGATTGAAATAAAAATAAGACTTTATGATCAGTTTACCATGTGACATATTTGCTGGAATACAAATGCTGAAAGGCTGTAATGGTTATACATTAAAATGGTTTGCTCCCCTCTTCAGTTTCAGATACATATAAATGTATTACTTTTATATTTGCTCTTGCTTGAAGTTTAAATTACTCATACTTTTATGAATTATAAGCCTAAGAAACAGTAAAAAAAGACAATCTAACTCCAATTTAAACAAAACTCGAGGGCATGTATACTCTGTCCTCCCTGTTGCCCATTTAATTCCAGTTAAACCTCTATTTTTAAAAGATGACTTGTAATATTACTGATAATAAAGTCGGGATCTGACAGTTCAAATAGGTGAGCATATTGTGTGACAGTTAGAGGACTGAAAACATATAAAATAAATGGTTCTACAGAACCTGGCTTCACAGACATTTAGCATAATGTCTGCTTAGTATGTCCCATTACTTCCAATCTAGGTATGTACAAGGTAGTCTGCAAAACTTGAATTAATATTGATATTATCAGCTCTATGCTCTACCTGCTAGTTAGCTTTGTTTTTCAAGGTTTTTCCATCAGGACTAATTAGTGTCTACTCTTTTACCCTCAAAGTCAGACAGTGTGGTTCCCTCTGAGGTCACAAATATATGGACCTATTGGGAAGGAATACCTGTTGGGTGACCTTGCCCCATCTATTGACAGTTTTAAGAAGACTTTATGCCATCATGGAGATTTTATGTTAATCGTTTATTTATGTCTTGGGTACACTAAATTATTTGCTTACTACTCAAAATAACGAGAAATATTAGGTAGTGAAGGCAAACATTTATAAGATAGAAAAGCTCAGTGTTACTATAATCATATGCACAGCAGTTCTCCCTTATTGCATATCTATTCTGTGCACTGGAATAAAATGGATAATATAAATGAAATCAAATTAAAATAATACTACCTTACAAAATCATTTTGTAGCAAGTCCTCTCAGTATATCAAACTATTAAGCAACTCCATTAGTGTTTTTATTTGTTCGTTTGTTTTTGTTTTGTTTTTAATGTATTTTTGGGGGTTAGAAATGGGAGTTATGTCAATAAATGTATTATTTTTTTACTATCAAAATATCTGAAGACTTTTTTCTTTCTTGACTTAGAAACACATATTGGTTTGTACAACAATTTCATTAAAAGTAAACATGTATGGCCATCAAAATAATACTCAATTTGGTGATTTCTCTTATAATGGAAAAGTTTAGCCAGCGAATTAAATCATGGAGCTGACTCAGGGACTGGCACATCATTAAATGGTTTGTCAAACCCTATAATTATTTTTAGTTTTCTTCTTTTATTCCAATTTGTATCCATTTAATATTTATTAGGTGTTTTGTAGATGCTGAAATTACAGAGAAAAAAAATGATTACTTACCTCATAATTTCTGGTTTGGTAACAACTCCTTTACTGCCATTATCAGATTATTTCATTATTTGGTTTAAAAGGTGTTCTCTGTCATCACTTATCAGTTTTAAGATTGTCTCGTTCATCCTGACCTTGTATGCAATCAAGTGGCAAAAAAAAAGAAAGTGAAAAAACTAAAGAAAGCAAGGAGAATAGACAAGGAGAAAAATAAGCAAAACTTTCCTTTTTACTTTTCCTTTAAAAAAAGTACGGCTCTATAATTTATAGCATAAATTATCTTCTTGAATTATTTATATATAATCACTGATCATTTAAATAATCTATAACCAATGTCAGTTTTAACACGTAGCAAAACAATCTAAAGCTTTTAGTCATCAAATGTTTATTTACCCCTTAAAAAGAAATTGTATTTGTATGTTGCAGGGTGGAAAACAGTTTTGCTTTTTTTTTTTTTTTTTTACTTCAGGCTGTCCTTTTATTTAACAAGTTATACTTTAGAAGGATGGAAACAAAATGAAAACTGGAACATGCACCTTACTGATACTTACTTTAACTTTGGTCTGCCTCTAATTACACATTTTGTTATTTTTAGTGTTCTAGGTAACTAAGGTTGTTTCTCAGATAGCTGCCACACCATGATGGATAAAGGACTCAGGAGAAAGAAACTGCAGGAACAAAACCACTTAGAAGATGAGATATAAGGTAAAGAGACTGCAGCATCTGACCTCTGGAAAAGAGGTCTCTTGGGTAAGTAACCTTCCCACATGGTATAGAGTGAGGTCAGCTGGTGTGTCAACCTGGTCCAGAAGTGAACAAGTTAAATTTCAACTTACTGAGAAAACACTGAATCTCTTAAGTGTGTGAATTCTTGTTCTCTTCAATAGCAGAATGCCTGGAGTAGGTGGCATGGAGGCATTTCCCACCCTGAGTATGGGAACCATCACTCTTCCCCCATGCTAGGTGGGAGCATCAACAGCATATTGCCAATATGGGCAACTAGAAATATCAACTATGTGTCAATCATTACATTAGAGTAATTTAGTTATCTGTAGGATTTAATGTGGTTTTATGAAAGGAACAGGGGAGCTTTATATTCAGTATGAGTACATGAAGCTTTCAGATCTTTTACATATTTGAAACTTACAAAATATATAGTTACTTTTTGTGACAAAGGAAAAAAATGCAAGTACCATTTCAGAAAGCAAGATGTTTCCTGATTGTGGATTATTTTTCTTAAAGAATTTAAATCTAACTGTATTTTGGAAGTGGGATGAATTGCTTTTAGAAAGAAGTGGTAAATTACTGAAAATGAGCTATTTTTCCCTTTCTGTATGTCTTTGTAGATTCCACAATGCTTCAGTAACCTCGAAAATAAACACTTTTCAACTTCACTGCAAAGAAGATCTGGAAAACTCTGACAAGCCTGCACATAAACAATGAAGCAACAGGTATAAAAACAGCTGCTCAAGAGTGTAAAGTTCTCACACAACACTTGCAGTTGCATTAGGTACTGTATGCAAGTGTCTAACTTAACATTGCCTACTTTGGAAACTGGAACACAGCTACACTTTCACTATCCTGCTTTTTGTCAGTGTTTCATGTTATTACCCTTCAAATCTCAAGGCAAATTACATATGAAGCATTATATTCTTGACATGTAATTATTGTTCTATAACTAACAAAATAAGTTGGTTCACTCACTGTTGTAAGAGGAATATGGAACAACACTCATTGCTTCCTATTACTGAAAAAACCAGAGATTCATTACTGACTTCTGTCACTTCTAGACTGAACAAGTGCTACAGTTCAGAAACTGCAGTTCCTTGATGTTTTATGTACCAAATTATCAGAAGTCAGTGTTTGAAAGTAAGCAATAAAATATTAGTTACTACTGCTACTGTAACACAACTGACAAAGTTAACTTCACTGACAAAAAATTTATGACATTGGACCTGAAGTTGCTCTCCTTATGAAAAACCACAAAACCAACAGTAGAATCAACTATGAATTTTCTGGAGTACACTTGCATGCACTGCACATTAAGTTTAGGAACTTCTTAAGTTTAGGAACTCCCTGCAGCATACAGTGAAGACCGTGGTGAGTCAGGTTATCACTCCACAGTCTGTGGAGGATCCCATTATACAGCAGGGGGAAGTCCAAAGGAGATTGTGACCCTGTGGGAAGCCTGTGCAGGATCCTAGCGGGACTTGTGGCCCCATGGAAAGAGAAGAGTCCATGGTGGAGCAGTTCATGAACTGCAGCCTATAGGAAGGATGCACATTGAGAAGTTCACAGAGGACTGTCTATCATGGGAAGGACCCCATGCTGGAGCAGAGGAAGAGTGTGAGAAGTTGTCACCTTGAGGAGAAAGAAGCAGCTGAAACAGTGTGTGATGAACTGGCCACAGCTCCCATTCCCCTACCTGTGCACTGCTGGCTAGGATGGAGGCAGAGAACTTGGAAGGAAAGTTAATTGCCAAGTGATTTCTATTGTCTTTATCTCAACACACAAGTCTTTTGTTGTATTTTCTCTCCCCTGTCCAGTTGAGGAGGGGGAGTTAAGGAGTGGCTTTGATGGGTACCTGGCATCCAGGCAGGGTCCACCCACCTCAGTGATATGCTGCCAGTGACAGCACGTTAATATCTCAGAGAAGGAATAAAAGATGTAGAGAATAGTGGATTGTTTTGTCTAACAGAGAAAAGGAAAAAAAAGATAAAATAACTTTGAAATAATATGTTAATGCAATAATGGGCAAAGGAATTCTGTCAGCAAACACTGTCTCATCAGCCAGAAACTGCAAAGGAGAAAGGGATAGGTATACTCTGAGTCATTTTGAGCTGTGACATTTATTTGATGTTTGGCTTTGGTTTCACTACAAAGCAACTGTGTACATCCAAGGAACAGTTTCAATGTTGTGACAGTAAAGTACAAAGGAGCATTTGGTACCTACAGAAAGATTTGGATTATTAGTGCTGTTTCAAAAGGGATATAGCTCTGGTAATTTTTATGTATTACTAATTGGAGACAGCTCTGTCAGTCATTTGTATGGTGTCAAGGCTGAGATTATGATTTGCAGCTTCCAAATTTATTGAGATTGTTCATCAAGAAAAATGTGTTTGTTTATGCATTATAATTAATACCACTGAGAGACTCCACACTTGTTTTTCCTATAAGTTATGTATATTCTTCCCTTTTTTTTTTTCCAGATAATTTCTCTATCTGTATTTTCTAGCCATTTTGCAAATGTTACATAAATACATAAAATATATTTTGTGTGGATAGTAGTGTCATTAGAAACATAGTAGAGAATTATATTGTGATACTGTTGTAATTTTTTTTATTATTAAAAAAATGTTTATTCTCACAGAGTTTTTTTGGAGGGTAGGTGGAGGAAAAAGAAGAGATGTAGCATGATCTTAACTTTTGAAATACATAATCTTGACTGTAAGTAGACTTTTATATTCTAAATTCTAGTGTAATATGCAAATTATGGAAGAGAGAAAGAAATTGTTCATCTCAGCACCCACAAAATAGGGCTTTTTATGCATGTAAAACTAATGTAGGAGAAGAGGAGGGCATACAGCTCCTACCTTATATTATTTCTGATTAAATTGTAAAAATTCTTACATCTATCTTGGAGAAAAAATTAATTGCTGTATATAAAATGATTATAATTTGCTTCTTATATGTTACATAAATCAGCTGTGAGTTCTATGACATATTAAAAATGAATAATCTTGCATTATATTGCTTGAAACATATCTATTGCCCTATATATACTGCCATTTTTTTTTTATGGATAGATTAATATTTTGTTATTGTTGATTTAAGTTAAAGAAAGATCCATTTCAGAGTTTGTAATTATAGATGTAAACTGTTCTTTGCTATAGTTACGTATTTTGAAATACAAATAAGTCTGAGCAATAAATACCTTCAAATCTATGACAGCTCCTGATGTAAATCAAGGTGCAAGATGAAAGTCGCAAAACCAAGAGAAATATTGAGTTGTCTGAGCTTTTTACTGTTAGGATGTTAATAACCTTTCTTTCATCTTCCGTGCCTTTTACTTTAAATATTTATCTTTCTGTTTTCATGTTTGCAGCCTTAAATTTTTATTTTTTTTTGTAATTTTTATGTTATCAGCACGGCAACTCAGAGACAACCAGAATTTCTGCTATGTATGGAGCTGTTCTAATAGAAAGGTAAAGATATGTGTATCTCAGTTAATCAAAGAGTATCTGAGAAATTTACAGGAGTCAAATGAGAAAGACCAAATATTTGTATTGATAAAACATACAATTTCAGGTAGCAGAACTATACGTCCCCTATGTCTATATAAAACTATATTAAAAATCCCCCATGTCTTTGGAATAGGTGTTCAGTCTCAGAGTAGAAGAACATACATATTTTGGTTATTCCAGAATAATTAAGATAACAGAAGAAGATGACAATCTAACAATAAATATTCTTAAAAATATAAACACTCAAGTAGAAGTAGTATTATTTAAATTCAGAGATAAGCTGAACATAGGAAAAATTATATTTTGGCAAAGGTTATATATGGAAATAAGTTATTAGCTGGGACTTAAAATTAGATCTTCTGGAATCTTTTACTGATTTATACCCTGCCTTTAACAAGAGCTACGTAGGCATACAAGCTACTTTATAATAAAAAAACACAGACTGTGTGAATCATAACTGTTCAATTCCTGTAATTACAGGAACTTCCATATTTAAGAATGCAGTATTTTTTCTATTTACAGGGTGGGAAAAAAAGTGCATATGCAGTGACCACAGGCATTAATATTTCTAGAGTTTAAAAGAACTACACTGTCAAGATACATTTATTTTTTTTTTCAGTTTGCTACTCCATGAACTTATTGCAATTTCTGAAAATTCTAGGAATGGGTTTTTGAAAATTTGTTTTTGAAAAACAACATGTCTACTTTTCTGGAAAAGTATTTTCCTTAAAATGACATGGAAATTTGGGGAATTAGCAAGA
>JANHGL010004255.1:7134-28970 GCA_024611195.1 Ceyx melanurus | reverse complement strand
TTTGAAAAACAACATGTCTACTTTTCTGGAAAAGTATTTTCCTTAAAATGACATGGAAATTTGGGGAATTAGCAAGAGAATTCAAGTTGCATAGTCTGAAACAAATCTTAAGCATCTACCTCAAGATGCTGTAAGAAGTGCTTCACTACCACTATGGAAGCAATCACAAGGATTTACTATCTTGTAAGATTGAATCGTTTTTTTTTTTCCTATATATAGTGTGGTAATTGTATACTTGATGTTTGGGAAAGAAATGTTTGGTAATATATGGAATAAAATATTGTCAACAGTGTCATATATTTGCTCTTGTAGGTGTAGGAAAGGGAAACATTTCACTATAAATTATTAACTCTCTGGTTCCATATGTTTTTCTTTAAAGTCTAAAAACTTATTTTTATGAACTACTGTGCTTCAGTTCAAGATAGGAAATCTGCATAGTATATTTTTGTTTTCTTCAACATAACACAGGACTCAAGATTGGAGAACTAGACCATACCAAAACCACCTTCACTATAATCCAGAGTCACATCAACCTCTTTGAGACCAAAGGAGACATAACCTTCTCTCCAACTGAGAACAGCACTCAAGACATCAATAATATGGAAGTAAAAGACTTTTTAGACCCATTTAAATAACTTTTTTAAAAAAGGAAAGGTGTAAACACATTGAAGAAGAGTTGTAGATCTGTCTGAACTTCTCCAAACTTGTATTCTGGAACTCAGGAATAAAAGCACAAAATGATAATCAGACAGACACTCTAGCTATTCCCTTAGAAACTCTACTTTCTGTTACTCCTTCTTTCTTTCCTTTGATGTTGATAGGTGGGTTTTAATTCCCCTAGACTGGGATTATGACACAGTTCAATTTCTTACTATCCCAGATACTTGATTTTTAATGGCAAAGCACTCCATTGACAACACTAATCAGACCAAGGAATAAAGGTGGATTATCTAGCTTCCAGAGAGAGTAATTTACACTTATAAAATAAAAATATTCAACCTTTCACCTACTCACATACATTATCTGCTAGTGAGGGAGATTTATTCTACAATTCCAGAAAAAAATAGAGTACAAATTCAGTACCAATAAAAAAAATATACAGACTATCACAGATAAAGTAATGAGCTAGTAAATCAAAGGTCAAAAAGGTGAAATGAACATAATTTCATTGTTTAGTTCATTTTGCTTATCCTTGTTTACCTTCCCCTCCCAACAAGCTTGTACACTACACTTTTTAGCCTGAGGTGTATATATACATTTTCAAAACACAGGTTGCATTGTATTGTCTGTGTAGTTTAAAAGATCCTATGAAGCTTAACTTTTAAGTGTAAAGGGATTTTTGGGTTTGTATCTTAGCTACTTTTTTTTTCTTTTCATAATGGAAATTCAGCAATAGCTGAAAATTCTAGCAATGCTTTTCAATAGTCTTCAGGAACAAAGCACTTCTATACTCCTATTTTTTGTAGCTTCATTAAAATATTTTTTAAAATTGATTTTGAAATTGAAATTCATAGAAATGATTTTTTTTTTTTAATTTTATTGTATGGCTTATTCATTACAGTGTTACAACTGACTTTTGTACCAAGCTCTTTCTTCAAGAAACATATTTGTGACAAAGTTTTCCACAGAAGACCATTGGTTTTAATGAAATTCTGGTTTTCACACTGAGAATATTCTGGTCTGTAGAAATTTTTTTTCCAGCAGTGTCAGCAAGATCAGTCATTTATTTAAATACAGTCAAAGTAGGAGCTTTAAAAGAAATAGCAATCAATGGACTCAACTAGGAATTCAAATTCCATTCTGGGAAATGAAGACATAAATTACAGGCTCTTTTTGAAACCAGATAAAGAATTTCTTTAGAGGTCTGCTGTATTCTATATAAATGCCATAACTTAGTGCTGGTGATTATATTCCATGGACCTGTTTGCTTTCCATTTTCTACAGAATCAATGCAAAAGTCCTGATCTTTGCTTTGATGTGCAAGGTTAAAAATACTTAAATCACCTTGCTTACCTTCTGAGCTCTATCACTCTAGTGGTCTCACACAGCACTGTTGGCTTCTTTAGAAGGCTTTTTTTTCTGTCTAGTAATGTCATAATATGTGCACCTATAATTCATTTTCTTTCACAATGTTGTAAATATAGAGATGGTATTTAAAAATTACAGTTTTCAGAAGAAACAAGTTTTGTAACATTTGTTGAAATATTTGAAACAAATAATGAAGTGCTATAAAAAAAAAAAAGAAAAAAGAAAAAAAAAGAAATATTTTAAGAGAATATTTCTCATCTTAGAGTTATTTCCAGATTCCTGTAGAGCAACATTCCTCAGTCTGAAAGGTCACAACTACAGATAAATCAAAACTGTCAACAGCTAGTGCAGCATGCTGATAAAAGAAATAAAACAATTTATGGAGCTATACTTCATACAACAAGCCTTTGTCAGGTTGTCATCTATCTAACTTTAAACACTTCTGTGTAGAACATCATTTTACTTTGCCTCTGTTGTGAAATTACCTTTAAGTGTCCATTATGAACTTTCCAGTTATTGAAAAAAATAAATCAAGTTTGTGGTATCTTTGATCAAGATAGTTTTTCATGTTCGTTATCCATATATTTTACTGCCAGTTCACAATAAAGTGCAGGGCAAAAAAAAAAAAAGCAAAAAAAAAACCATTACGGCTTTAGTATCTAAGTTTACATAGTTGCTAGATGCTATAAAATGTTTATAAATGAAATTTTGTTTACAGTGATCCACAGAGAGAGGCTGTCATTAAAAAAAATAAATAAATCTGGCTATGAACAAGGCCAGTAAAGCAAAAATTTTTATTATTTTTCCACGCACAGCACAGATCTTGGTTTCTCAGCTTTTAATACATGTCTTCCTCTCATCCATCTTGAGTTCTAAGCATGAATTTAGGTTTTTCTATAAAATGAAATTTCTTTACTAAACATTACTATGCCTTCCCAAAATGTGTACAAATAAAAAGTTATGATAATGCATAAGTTCTGTTTAACAAAATAATTATACACTGACTTAGCTAATGTGACTTTTACTGATGTGCATTATAAAAATTGAATTTTTAGTAGTGCTTCCCTTCCTGAAGGCAGAATTTATTTCAAAGTTTTTCACCAAGTGTGATGTTGAGTTTTTTAATAAATTGCAGTTCATATTGTGACAAGTTATCATTAAAGCAAGTATTCAAGGGAAAAAAAAAAAGTGAAATATGAAACCTTTTCAATTTTCAACACTTTCTCAATCACTCATGGTTAAGTTGAGCAGTGAACAAAGTTTAGCTTCACTGTAGGTGATCTACTTTTAATGTTCTAGGCAGAAGTTAATTTCTGCTGTAAGTAGATATAACTCTCTTAAAGTTAATTAATTTGTGTTCATTTTGACAATAGCTACAGTGGCATTTGTTATGATGAGTTGTAATCCTTTTCATTGTAGTGCCATTTTACTACATCCTAAGAGTTGACATGAAGGTTTTTAGACAGGATAATTGGAAATCCCTTAGAAAACCCTGCATGTTATGCTTTCAAAACTTTTCAAATTTTAGTTCAAGTAGGCCTTGGAAATCACTCCTGATTTCAGTGGCAGGTTTTAAACCGTACCATCGTATAGAGAAAGATGAAAGGTATTTGTTTGCTCTATAAGTTTTATAAAGTTCAATTTCTGTAAATGTTCTTTTACAAGAAAAATAAAACTTATATGTCACTTACCTGTTTCAGGCGAGAAGTGGACATTTGCAGGGAGGTGGTAGCTCAGCAAAATTAAGCATTAACATAGCCAAAAAGGCTTGTATCTCCTAAATATAATAAAACCTCTGCCTCATCTTTTCCCCTCCCTTTTTGCTGGCTTTTGCTGGTAAGGACACTCACATCTGATAGAGGAAAAGGACAAACAATCATTCCCTTTGCCAGCTTGATTTACAAAAAAAGACTAAATGTGTCAGCTATTTCCTGAAAATTGGTAGCTATTTTGGCCTCAATCTAGGCCAGCTGTACCTAATTTAAGGAGTCAGGAGTGCACAAAAGCAGGAACTGCTGCTTTAAATGGTGGACATATAGGATTTGAGTCTCAGACCTATAGAATTTTGATGAATAAACAGGTGCACCTTCATTGATATCAGAATTATTTTTGCTTTCCCCAGTAATGAATTTGTCCCAGACTGCCTCAGTGCATCTGAGCTTTAGGAAACCATGTTTATTTTTTTGCATATGTTGATAAATTTCTCTTTATAGCTCCTACTGCCCTACATCCTAGCTCTTAAATTTACAAGCCTCCCTTCAGTTGGTTGGTGACTAATATAAGCAAGACAATTTCCAAACTGCCTTATTGCATAATAACTGATCAGCTTTTCAACTCAAATGCAACTTAGGCTATGTAAGCAATTCAACTTTGTGATGTGCTTCAAATAACAAACTTTAGCAAAGTATAACATACTGGCAGCCTATTTTTTTTTCCTGTGTTTGCAAGTCAAATATACATATTTTTGTGTTTGAAAATATGAGACATTTAGCTTTTTCACCTTGTATTGATAGGGCTGATCTCACCCCAAATTCTTCATTTTCCACATTTTTAAAATAACCTGAGATTTATAAAAAGGGCTTTCTGGCAAATACTCTTATTCCTTTGTAAATTTTATTCAGACTCATTGTAAATCAGATCCAAGCTGTGTGAACTCTTTCTTTACTTAAAAGTGAAGTATAAAGTAGGGGTTTTAATTTTTTTTTTTTTCACCTGGTAAGAAGCTTTCACTCTGAATGACACTTTGTTTTAGCCTCTGGCCTGCAGTAAGAAAGCTTTTCTTGTAGTTCTCAGAAGTCTGACATTTAATCCTTTCATTGCCTGGTTTCCACTGACAAGCTGCTAAATGCACACAACTATGCCTAGGCCAAATAAAGATAGTGTGCCTGTAATGACACAGAGTCATAGAGCAGAGGGTCAGATACTATTCTGAATTTTAATCCTGAAAATACAGTGATGATTTATTAACTACTCAAAAGTGCTATCACTAGGATTCACAAAGGTAACCCTAACTTCAAATGACCATAATATCAATGTTTTGCTTTTGGAAGCTTGCCCAAAAAATGTGATGCAATTAAAAAACTCCTTCACATAATTACTAGAGTGCACTGATGAGTTAAAATATGCTAATTTACAGTTACATCTTTGATTCATGCCTTTCTCAAATCATATTTCTGGAGAAAACACATTCAAGAATTTTTAGAAAAAAATTTTGAGCAGTTAGGTAAAATAAAACTGCATTTATATTGCCTTACAGATTATTCATATTATCCATATTTTAATTTATCTTAACCTCCGAGCTGGCTTTTAGATGTTCATTAAGGTATTGTCTATAAATATAACCTTGTGCATGAGGTGTTCAGAGCCTGCCTCTATTCATATGAGTTACAAAAGCTAGCTGACATCAGCTGACATCTTGTCTGCAGCCTCAGGGTTAAAATATATAATAACCATGTGATTTCACTGAGATCAGTAGCATATGAAAATTACAGACCTTTCACATATCCAAGTGGAGCTCGAGGTTGCTTTGTGTTCATAAGTTACAATTGTTCAGTTGCTTTTATAGGTCTTTCAAGAAAAGGAAAGTTCTTCCATAGAAAAGAACATTTATAACTGTATGATCTAAATTTACCTGCTGCTAGCTTCATCCTAATAAACCCATGTGCCTCAGCATTCTGCTGAGAGATGCTCTAGCACTTTAATAGACATTTTTAATTAATGTCTCCCGTTTAAATACCCAAAATGGTTGGCTATTATTTAAGTCCTTTCATTATCTTGATTAGGGCACTAGATAGAAGTTTAATAAAATCCAGTCTGTGGTACAGGTTGTAGCCATTCTCCTGAATGACTGTGCAGCATGTCCCAACCCTGTGAGAGCACTGTCCCACTGCAGTCTGACATGCTGAGCATGCTTCTCCCAACCTGACACTTAACAAATAACTCTGTCCATCACAGCTATCTTGTCTCAATCTGATTAAAGTCTACTCTATGGGGATCAAAGGCTTTCTAATATCCTTTTTAAAAAAACCAAACAAGTTACCATACAGAGATTTTTATCACTTGGACTAAATACAATCTTCAGTGTAGTTATTTCTAGAATATATGGAACCATATTTTTCTTTATCTAAGCAGGATTTTTAACTCTAGCTGAAGATACCAAAATAATGGCTCAAAATTTATTTTACCAGTCTCTGTTGAATAGGTCATGTGCACAACTTTCCAAGATATGTAAAACCAGCATAATATTTTGATCCACTGAAGAGTGTTTGGAGGCAATGTCAGTCACCTGGAAAGGGGGAATTAAAAAAAAATTAATTCCAAAGCAACCAAACAACAACACCACCATCACCACCAAGAAGCTTGTAAACCTGAATACATCTGTGTGCTTGTTTAGACGCTGCCTCCCTGCAGAACAAAACATTCAGTATTTTTTATTTCCTTGCCTCCCAATTTTAATTAGAGAGCAGCAAAGTTCATATGCCTCTACTTGCCTTTTCCAGAAGTTCAGCCACAGGGCAGACTAAATCTGGACTCCTCATTTCTCTCTGGTTACTTGTTACTGAGAAGTCTCTTGTTATAGTCAGTGACAGGAAGATATTTCAGACCTAGCACTGTTGTTACTGGAATTTCTTCTGTTGTTTTCTCTCCTTGCTCAACAACACCTTCTACCTCTGGGGGGAAGCCACACTCTGAGCATTGCAAAAAAGAATCAAAAGAAACTGATGACATTTTTTCCATCTTACCTTCTCAGATGAAGAAGATTTTATGAGCTATTTTCTTTAAAAAATTTTTTAAACACTGCTTATATTACAGTTTGAGGAGGGAAGGATTCCTTATATCATTTCTGTGACAGACAGCTATCCTAATCAGGCAGATTATAGCATAGAAGACTATAACAGGACACATAAATTAATGTGAATCTATACTCTTGCATCAACCACTGAAGTTTAAATTTATAGCTATACCAAGGAAGCAATAGAAAAGAAACACACCTCCAACAACCAGCAGTTTGTTTATATAAGCAACAAAGTAGATTTGGAATTGCTGTTGATAAATCCACTTGCTGCATTAGTGCTAGATAACCCAAGGCTAACCAATAACTGATTATAATAACAATTTACCCAAGTAGCCTCCATGAACTAACAGAGGCATAATTGCTTACTGAAGGAGGCATCCCTACTAATGGGGAAAGGAGAATGAGTCAGACCCTTTGATCCATCCAGCAGCCAATGAAGTGTCTCCACAGATTCAAGGTATTGTCAAGGTACCAGGTTTATACTCTTGATGATGTGGGACTGAGTCATACGTGGATGTGTTTCTAACAAGACTTGCTTTGTGTCCATCAAAAGTGGGGTGAAGCCAGCATTCACTACAGAGGTGTGCAGTTGATCTTTCAGCTTCATTGAAACACTAGGTTGTGAGGCCTTTGCTTCACTCTGGATGTCACTCAGTTGTTGGGCCTTATCTGCATATTCCACTGCAAACCCCTATGTCTGTCTTGTGCTTTGGCCAGATAAGCAAGTTGCTCAGCTCCTGCCCTTGGTCAAGCTCAGTATAAGATAAGAACATTGCTTAATTTCACATTCTTATTCAGGCTTGGAGTCATGTGTTCTCTGCTGACTCATGGTCACTCCTGTATTTTGACACAACAAACCTGCAATTTCCCACACCATCTTTATGATATAGTAATGAATGGCACAGAAAAAGAGAATTTTGCAGTGCTAAAACATGGACTTGCTACATCAGTAAGAATTAAAATCAGTAGCTGAAGCTTGACAGAGAAATATTGTTAAAATATGACCAAGACATGCAGGTTCATACTTCTACTCCAGCAAAAAACCCCATACATTTATGTCCTGTCTTAAAAACACAGTGTCTTGTCACATTCATGTTAGTGTAGCAGAGCTCACCTGACAGCCAGAACTTTATCTACCAAATCAGCAATGTGGCTTCTTTAGGCAGTATGGATTCTTTATCAAATGGCTGGTATCTGACCCCATTACCTACTTGAGATGGAACTGTAGCACACCTGAGGTAGCTGAGGCACCAGATAATTGGTTACCTGCTGAAAAGAGAAAGCAGTTCCTGTGGAACAAATCAAAATATTAACATTTATTTTACTATGGAACAAAGAATGACACATGAATACCATGAATACAAAAAAAACCTGGTTTCTAACATACATATATTTAAATAAAGTTTTTGTTTAAGTATCAACACTTTACATTTTGGGGTTTTTTTGTTTGTTTTGGAGGAAAAATAAAAAAAAAAAAGCAGAAGGGGAAAAATCACTGCAATACAAAAGTGATGTGGAATCTATATGGGACTCTGAAAATATTTTATGGAAATGTGTAGTCAAAATTATTTCACTCTGCAACAAACATCTCTGTGGGCATGCTGCTGTTTGTAGTGTAGTACCTCTGAACTACTGAAAACCTGGCAGTCTTGAAAATAATATTCTGCTGGCTGATTTTGATCATCACATATTTCTTAAACATTTCTGAGAAGGCTAGGTTCTTCCTCTTGAATTCTTGGTTGTTTCAGATCCTTCCCCTGAAAAGTGTTATCATCACCATGGGCAAGAAATTGTGAAGCCATATATCAGTTTGTGTGTTCCAGCCCACGTTCAGAAGGAATACCACTTGTATCTTTGAAAGTCTAAACATACTCTTTGCAACTAGTTGTCCCAGAACTGAAAACTGCATTGCTCACTAAAATAAAGGCTTGTAGAACTTCAGTGCTGATGGGCTGCCAAGAAACTTTCTTCATAACTCAGCTGAGATGCAATACACATTGTAATTAATGCAGGTCTGGATCCAGAATACTGTGCTTTTAGCCCTTGCTGGTGTATCTTGCACAGTATAGTCCTTATTTTGGTCACAGCTGCATCAATTTCAGTCATTTGTGAGATGCATTCAGATTTCATTGACTAATCAAGTTAAAAATCCTTTCAAAAACATTATCACCATTTTCAACAACTTTCAAAACTTTCTTTTTTTTTTTCACAGAGACTAGAGAGTGGTGGGAAGCAAACTGTGAAGGCTTTTTCCCCAAGAATATGATGTCTTCTGGAACAGCTTTTTAGAATCTCTCTGGTCTGTAAAACAGACATTTAAAAAAAGAAATCTCTGTTTGAAGCATGTCATCCTTCTTCACCCAACTCAGGTGTTAGAATTGCCTGCCTCAATTCATGCAGCACAAAATATCTATAAATCTAGATATAATTTATCCCACAGAGTGCACAGGCTCTCATTGGAGAAGTTACTATAAAAAGTTACTATAAAAAAAAAGGTCATTCTTACAGTTAGAATTAACGACTACCTTGAATTTCTGCAGTTGTGTGTGGCTTAACATCTAATTTCAATTTGCAATCTCAAAGGCTTGTCTTTTTTCCTGTATCATGTCAGTGCAACTGCAACATCTGCAGAATCTTAGAGCTTTTATCCAACTCTCATATTTCTACTCATTTTTAACCTGACACCTTGAACTGTTAGCTGTCTTTTGAGATCCAGTGGGTTCCCAAAGGACCATTCACTGATGAGTAAAAAGCTGAACTTGGATGTGACCTCTAGGCCTTTTCTTCATTTTCTAGCTTGTTAGCAGATTTTTCGAGTGCAGTTTGACACCAGACAGTAGCTATTGCTGTAGATCTATTTTGTGCTTTTAGTTTTTTTTCCCATGTGGTACCATTTATCTATTTTTCTTTTTTAAAGAAAAAGAAATTCTGCTCTAACAATACCTAAGACATGAAGAGTTTGACTGGAAACTGTGTTGTGAATTGCACATTTTATGGAAAAGCTTGGAGAAATTATATTGCCAGATCATACCTGAGAGAGAGAAAAAGAGAAATGGCAAGATTTTCTGAATAGGTAAACTACTATTATTTTCATTAACTTCAAGGTTAAATGTAGTTTAAAAATGGAAAGTATTGCTAGAAAGCACAAAGGTAATCATAATGGTCATTTTTTTGCCTCTAGTTCTATTCATAGATTCAAGACCACTCTGGAAAAAAAAAAAAAAGAGAACACTTGTTTTGATTGAATTCTTTTTTGGCTACTTTAAAATTGAAAATGAAAATGAATAGCAATAGAGTAAGAGGGTATAAACTGAAACAAAAAGTTTGTATTTCTTCACTTTCAAACAAACCCACTAAATGTCACACATCTTTAATAGTCTTAAGTTAAGAAAGAAACATATATAGACTAATAGAAGAAAGAGTTCACAGTAAAACTCTGAACCCTATCCACGGGAAAAGAAAAAAAAAAAAAGATTTCTGTGCTAACAGCAAGGATTATTATATATACATAAAGTCAGTCAAATGTTGAGATTTTTTTCCTATTGCAATCTACATACAGAACATGAACAGAAGGTTCATAATCATTTGACATCATTTTATGAAGCAGACATTTCAAAATAATTCATATCATGAATCTGGAAATATCCAAGTTATGTTATTTACTATGCAACATAAAAATAATTAGCTTCTGCATGGCATGTCTTTGGATTGCTCAAAGGCGAGAAGAAAAACAGTGTGAGAAGTGGAAGTGTTTTTTATGAGAGGCTTTCTCTGTACAGCTGTGTAAGGATGGGCACTTCATTTCAAAGAGTCCTGCTTTGAGTAACATCTGTTAGTTTTCTCTCTCAGCTGACTCATCCAACCCCCTGGTAGCAATGCTACTCCTGAACTAGACTTATGGGACATCGCTGAACTAAACTCGTGCCAATGCAGATTACATCAAACAGCTGCCATAGGTATACTACACATGTAGATTCAAGAGAAGGGGTGCTGTGGGGAGAGGAAGCAGAAGAAGCTGAAGAGAAAGGCAGCATGAAGTGAGGTGCAATTGGAAATGACAAGCAAATAGAGAATTGTCATCTCCTGCCAGCTCTGTCCAAAATGCTGTTGGTAATGCTGGACAGGAAAGAGTACTTACCCCTAGAATGGTAGGATGATTAATGGGCACAGATAGAAGCTGTTAAGAGAATAGACTTGGATTCAGTAGAAAGAGAAATTGGTAAGAGAAACCTATTTGACACAACTGAAAATAACCAGTACATTGACTGGGTTGTCAAAAGCAAGCAATGTACTTGGCCTCCTCAGACAGCAGGGGAAAATGCTATTACCATCACATAATAATAGAATGGTAGCTGTGGGAAGGTTTCACTGGAGATCATTGAGTCCAATCCCCCTACCAGAGCAGGATCACCCAGGGCAGGCCACACAGGCACATATCCACGGAGGTTTCTAAAGGAGACTCCACAACCTCTTTGGGCAGGCTGTTCTAATTCTCTCTCACAGTAGTTTTTATGTTAAAAAAAAACAAAGAAACCTCGAATACTGTGTCCAGTTTTGGGCACCCCAGCTCAAGAGGGACAAACAGCTACTGGAGAGAGTCCAGTGCAGGGCTACCAAGATGCTGAAGGGAATGGAGCATCTCCCTTATGAGGAGAGGCCGAGAGAGCTGGGGCTCTTTAGCCTGGAGAAGAGGAGACTGAGGGGAGAACCTCATCAATGTCTATCTAGCTATGTCTAATTTTATTAGAAGCTTTTTTTTTTTGTTTATTAGAAGCTTTGTATATGAAATTGCATGCTCTGCATTTAAAAGTAAAATAGTTATGTGTTTATTTTTGCCTAGAAAAAGCTATGTTTTACTTAAGCATGTTTGAAATGTGAAAAACAATTTAGGCAGAGAAATATGCCATAACTTGCACTTTACTGGAAAAACAGCTTATTATGATAATCTGGTGCTCTTTTCATGTTTGAATGAAAGCTATCAAATTAATTCTGGTGTCAAACAACAGACCTAATGGGAGACAATTAATCTGATCTTGAAGTGTTTTTTGAATTATAGAGAGAGAAATTAAATGGGGCAAATTAAATTCCACTAATTTCTAAGGAGCTAATGGGACAAAGAAACAAGCATGGTATCCAGGTAGTTTGCATGTTTCTGCTCTACTGGAACTGGTGAAATTAATCACATCCAAAATTAGGAAATGAAAAATTTTAGCAAAGGCTACGTGTAGTGAATTGACTATCAAAGACTGCTGTAGAGCTACATCAGATACATGTAAAACCTGGTATGTCTGTCAGGTTTACAGGATATCAGAGGCAAAGCACAGCAAAAAATAAAGAAAATAGGCAGATATACCAGGTTTTAGAGCTGAATATATTGTGGAATTTTGGAAACAAAAGAGGCAATTTTGTTACATGCTTTGGGAAAATAACCTGAATGGACAAACTATGGTTGCCACAGCAACCATTGGTATGCAAGGGATTCCATGAAAAACATTTATTGAAAAAGTCTAATGAATTTGGACTTGACTACAAGGGATGGTGTGGGCTTACTTCTCCAGGGGAAGAATTAAACTTGAGGTTTGTTATTGGTGTGAAATAATTGGGACTAAGATAAAGGTATCTTTTATACTCATTTAACATTTTACTGTCTTACTTTTTGCAGGATTTGGCAAGTGCATAGCAACAGGGACTTTCATGGAGTTTTCTACATAACAAAATCTGTGTGACAAAAGGAAATATCTAGCTGGTGAAAGATAACAGGGCAAGGAGATCTTTTTAAAAAAATGAAAGCTCTGATGATGAACAGAAAGCTTCTCTAATTAAAATGAACAGGATTTTAATACCTGTGAATGAACAATTTCTGGCTGTAGACTACCATTCCCTGAAGACTGTAAGAGCTCCATCAGCAGTCAGACCAAAGAAGCAGGTTGTATGGCCTGGAAATTTCTCATTTGTACTTGATCAGACTTTAAGTTACCTTATGGCTGTATTTTAAGACAGCAAATATAATACATACCTGATGTATGATGATAAGCATGTTATCTCTTCTCTAGTAATTAATCATACAGTATGGTTTCCCACCTCAGGCCTAGAAAAATTAATATATACTCTGTGTAATAGTGAACTGAAAGCATCCTGGTGCCAGAAATGACAGCCTGTGAGGAGCATTTGTGCAGTGCATTCTCTCAGTACACAGGGTACTCTTGGTTTTAATTGATAAAACAGGGAATGTGAGGGAAAATAGTAACATTTTGAGTGGCCATGACAGAATAATATATATTTTGTTAATTATGGACTGGAATTTAACTCCTGAAAAAAAAAAAGTTACTGTCACATGAGCTGGGAGTCATAGCTGCATCTGAGTCTGAGACAGGACTTGTCAGATCATACAAACCTTAGGAATCAGAGAGATGGAGGAAGGGAGGAGAATAAATGGGTTCTTCCTAAGGAGATGTCATCAGATCCACCACAGACTGGAACAGCACCAGGACACTATTTTGCATCTCCTGCAGTAATATTAGGGTAAAGATTCTTATTCAAAGCTATTCAAGGATATTTACTCGTAAATCATCACCAGGTGCTTTAATAAGCATGGTTAGTTTAGCAATGTTCAGACACACTCTAACTCATATGTCTGTGCTGTAATCTAAGAGACTATGTCATTTTTTATGCCATTCCTAGATTTCACTTCTTGCCCTAACACATTCATTTCTTAAACAAATTCAATCTGCTTCTATAGCAATTACAAGATTGCAGTGCTTAAATGTTTCATATGGTAAATATCACATGCAGATGATCTACTAGGGAAATATCAGTACTGCAAAACACTGTCAAATTATTTCAGATATTTAGAATGTGTTGGATTAAGGAGGGTATCATTCTTTTGGCATGACTAACTGGATATTGCATAACAGAGAATGTTATGCTCAGAGTATAAACTGGGGCAAGTTGGCCAGGAGAGACCAACCAATTATGCATCACTTACCTTTTTTTTGGGTTTTATTTGTGTCTCTCTCGTGGTTTTTTGTTTGTTTGTTTTTAAATATTCCTTTTAATTACTATTATTGTGATTATTATATTCATTAATATATTTCATTTTCTTTATCAAGTTGCTCTTATCTCAGCCACATTTTTTTCCCCAATTCTCCTCCCCATCTTACTGGGAGAGAAGTAAGCAAGTGGCTGCATGGTGCTTAGCTGCCAGCTGAGCTTAAACCATGACAGATGGGTGTTCATCTTCCCAACTTTACTACTGAGGCATGGTAAAAGTAAAATTAGGAGTTTCAGTGCTAGCAAGAAGTTGTAAACTCCTGGCAGCTTTCAGATGAAGCACAGTAGAGATAAGTGCACCATCCTGTAGAGGTAATTGCCTTGGTGATGAGGCTGGTAGCTCCACCTGCTCAGCTTGCCTACTGGCAGCATGCTACCCTCTGGACAGTGGGGAAAGTGAATATGTTCACAAGAACTGCCCCAGAGAAACTCTGAGGATTAAACTAAAGGGAATCTAGCCCAAGATATTGGTTATATGGTGGGAGGCTGTAAATCAACACAGAGCCTTTTTCACTCTTGTATATGAGAAGACTTAAGTAAGCAGAGACTTTTTATCAACATGAAATCAGTGAAGTTGTATCCTACCTTTTCACTCCTTTATGTCTATCAATCACTGCATGCCCTACTTAATCAGTAGTGGTTAAAATAACTAGCAAGAAGAGGCTTCTGATTGTTCTAAATAGCATTGCCACTGACATCAAAACAGCATGGCATGTGTTTCTATTTATAATTTATATGAATAGCACCTGAGTATTAAATATTAGGGCAGAAACAATCAGCTATTTCATGCAAATCAAATGCACTTCTGCTTCGCATGAGATAGATGCCAACCTGACTCCTTCATTAGGTAAGAAGTGTTCATGCTTTTTTTAACCATAAAATCAAGTGTTAACAGTCAACCATAAATAAAACTTATCAGCTAGAAAAAAGTTCTTTGAAACAATTGGCAAAGGAGGTTCTGAGAAGCAGTGTGCAGTTAGAAACCTCAATCAGATCTATTATTTTCAAGAACAAAAAGTGCTACAACAGTAATTAAAAGGAAATCCCCACGGTATCATCCTTTAAAACTGTGCTGTGAGTGTCTGACTCTTTTGCTGAAACAGAAAAGGAGTAAAGAAGGAAATAAAGTTGGGCAAATAGACATTATCAGAATGCTACTACAAATGGCACAGCATAAGCATTTTTTAATTATTTTTTTTCCTGCAGGTTTCCCAAATGAGATGATTTATTGATTAAAAAAAATGGAATGCCTCCAACATACTTGAAAAAGCTTTTCTTGTTGTCCTTGGCCTCCCTCGCCAGGTTTAGTTCAAGGAAGGCCTTAGCTTTCCTTGTTGCATCCCTGCATCCTTTGACAAGCTCCTGTAATCTTCCCAAGTGCCCTGCCTCTCCTTCCATGTTTTATATATTTCCTTCTTCTGCTTATCTAGTAGCTCCCTGCTCAACCATGCAGGTCTCCTAACTCTTACTAGATTTCCTACTCTTTGGGATACAGTGATATTCACAGTATCATAGAGTTTTAAGGGTTGAAAGGGACCTTGGAGATTTTCAAGTTCAACCCCCCTGCCAGGCAGGATCATAATTTAAGTATAATCTAATACAGGTCACAGAGGAATGCATCCAGGCAAAGCTTGAAAATCTCCAGATTTTGAATCTTGAGCCTGCAGGAAATGGTGTTTGAATATTAGCCAACTTGCTTGGGCCCCCTTGCTCTCCAGGGCCCTGTCACACGGGACTTTTCCAAGCAGTTCCCTGAGAAGTCCAAGATTAGCCTTTCTGAAGTCCAGGGTAGCAATCCTGCTTGTGGCCCTGGGCCTGCTGCCTGTAATTCTAAACTCTACCATCTCCTGGTCACTACAGCCAAGGGTGCCTCCTACCTTCACATCCTCAACCAGTCCCTCTTTGTTTGTCAGTACAAGGTCCAGCATCACTCCTCTCCTTGTCAGCTCCTGCAACACCTGCATTAGAAAGTTATCATCAATTCTCTGGAGGAACCTGCTGGATTGCACATGCCTGGCTGTGGAGCTTTCTCAACAAATGTCCATGTAATTGAAGTCCCCCATGACCACCAGAGCCTGTGATTGGGAGGCTACTTCCAGCTGCTTTTAGAAAGCCTCATCAGCTTCCTTATTGTGATCAGGTGGCCTGTAGTAAACATCTACTACAATGTCTCCCATACTAGTCTCCCCCTTAATCCTTTCCCACAAGCTTTCAACCTGCTCCTCATTGCATAATATCTGTCCAAAGCAGGACAGAGCAGGTTCTGTAGGTGCTTACAACTCTATTATATGAAAGTAAACAGGTTTTCATGTTTATTTTTCCTTAATAAGAACAGACCAAACTTTTGTAGATTAGACCATGGAAACTGTTTACAGTGCATATAGTTAACATATTTATAAAAATAAGAAGAGATTTCTATAAAGCTTCAAGGTCATGTCACATAACATTTACATTCCAATGTTATTAAGAATAATCAACTATCTTTTTATCCCTTCGCTGTCTTCGCTATATATGCCTAAATTATTCTGAATTTTATTTGATTTGCTTATGTCCATCAGTTCCAATTTGATCAGAGCTCTATTTCACTCTAATTACAGACAGGAAAAATGTAAAAAGACAGATCATGTCCCTAAGCATTTTCACAGCCATTTAGATATACGTTACCTGAACAACACTGAATATTGACTTGCACACTTGAAGAAAAATAAGTGTATTTAGTTATATTTGGCACAGCTTTATACCACACACAATATCTTTGAAATAAATAATATTGAATAGGGAATAAACCTGAGAAGATTTGTCAAGCTGCATGTATTTCATAGGCAGCATCAAATTAAGATCAACTCAAGCTATCTACTCTGCATTAATAGCAACAGACTTTGTTATTTCTCATTTGCACACATTTTTGTTGTGGTTATTTATCTCTCACTAGAGTCCCATCTTCCTGCCATCTATTATCACCCTAAATCCCTAATGTGGTTTTATTTTTTGTATCTATTTCCTGTGAGAGTCTGAAAAACAGCCAGATAATCATGCCTTATTTTTTCCTCTACCAGTACTTTGAGACATTTTTTCTTATTACAGGACTATCTGTCCCATGGACTTCCCAGGTTCAGAATAATTTTAGGTTTCAGACTGGAGAATTTAGGTCACTTTATTATCTTATTTATAAGGACAGATTCATTAATTTCTGAAAGGTTTTCCTGTCTCTTGCTAGGCAAGTACTTGTCTTCAAAAGTTTAGACATTGATGGGAAGTGAAAATCCAGTATCTATCACATACAAAGCCATCTAGTGTATACTAGTCATGTATATATGAACATGTATTTTAAAGCTGCATAGGTATGACCAAATTTTGGGAAGTATCACTAAGTGTTGTGTGAACAAGAAGTATCTCAAACAAGCTCTAAATATAGGAAAGCCCATAGTTTCCAGTACAGTGCCACAGAAAAGTAAAATTTCTTTTGCAAAACAAGAAGACTTCTGCTTAGATAGAAGTTGAAGATAGCTAGTTAATTAGAAAAACACTTAAAGAACTGAATAATTCATCATTCAATGGCAATCATTAATAAAAACCATTATTTTGGGTTCTGTAAAGTGGCCAAAGTGGTAGCTGTACTCTATTGTTCACGTTCAAAACAATGACCTAGCTTTGTAAAAGAATTAATAATTTGCATAATCGAAGTCACATCAACATCCTTTTATGGAATTCATGTTCACTTTTGAAGATGTGAACCAAGAATGCTCAGGAAGAGACTGCACTGTGGGCAGTGGGAAAAGGTACAGGATTCTCCTGTCTTAACTCCTTGAACAAAATAAAGAGAGGTGATGAAGGAGTTTTAATCAACCAGCAAAATAAGAGAAAGCATATGGACTATGGAGCTCACATAACTTGCAATCACAATAATTCCTATCAGGTTAGAGTTAATAATACTTTATAGGAGGTGATTTAGCAGTATCTCTTTAACAAGCCATACTGACTCCATGGAATAAGTTTTTTTTTCTCAGAAGTATAACTTCAATATCTGTAGGTATAAAGAAAATGTACCTGAGGAGTAGCAGGGCTACTTTAAACCAGTTATGGCTTTCCATTGCAATCTCATGTGATGCTGCAGTATCAGTGAAGGGCTAGTTCTCTGGTATTCTAGTAGAAGAATGTAGACTTCTCTCTACAATCATAATTCAGTACTCATGAATTCAGCTTTGAAAATTTCATGAGGAAGAAAAGATTATAACTAATACTCCTTTGCTCATGAATTCTGCACTTTCCCTACTGTTCAGTGATATTTCCCCTCAGTATAATTCCACAGGAGAGTGTGAAATGATTAGTGATGCATTCTGTCCCTGTATCTCTTTTTTACTGTCAGACAGGAAAGAGGTTTGGCTTTCTTCTTCCTTCTTCTGGCATAAGAACTTCCTAAAGTGGTTTTTATTATTTTTTTTGTTATTGTTTTTGTTGTTGTTTGTTTTTATTCCTTAAATTAGATTAAAGTTCTACCTGAATAAAATAATGGAGCCTAGAATTAGTTTTCACTATATGTTTTGAAGTACTTATTCACTTTCACAGATTATAGCCTTCAGAATAAGATAACTCAGATACTTCATTAGGTAATTTTTTTCTGAAACTAGACTATTTTGACCAAAATTTGTCATTCTGCAGTGACAAAACACAGCTGGTTCTACACAGGTGGATTAATGAGTCTACAGAGAGAAATATGGACAATCCCTATTAAAGATACCACCTCAGGCTGAAGGTGGAGGCGAGAAAACCTCAGACAGAATTTTTCAGGTATTGCCTAAGGAATCCTCATCCAGGAAAAAAACCCCTTCACTACAGCTCTGAGCATTAAAAAAATTTGCAACATAGAAGTTTGATCATATCTGGCCAATACTGAATAGTTGATAACTTTTTTCCTTTACTTCTGCTAACTTGATTAATAACATCTTCATTTCTTACTGGAAGATGGACACTAAGATTGTCTTTGCCACATGGAAAAAAGTTTTGTTCTTATCCAGCCACTCCCTGATCAATGGAAATATCCCAGCACATGAAATCCAGCATATTTTCAATTATACCTTGACAACACATTTGACGTGTCAAATATCACCTGTGCTAGACAACTGTACATGACCTATTTTCTGTACTCAAATAAATCAGGAAT
This sequence comes from Ceyx melanurus, assembly GCA_024611195.1. Classification (NCBI taxonomy): domain Eukaryota; kingdom Metazoa; phylum Chordata; class Aves; order Coraciiformes; family Alcedinidae; genus Ceyx; species Ceyx melanurus. The sequence continues at coordinate 9,936 of JANHGL010004255.1, read as the reverse complement.
ATGTCTGAAATTAACATTAAAAACTGCCTATGCCATTATCAGTGTTAGAATTGGGTTAACGTTCAAATTAATAACATTATGAGAAAGATCTTTTTTTTCCCCCCCAAGTACTATATTTTGTATAAACTGCATAAATAGCACATGCATGCATTTGTATGACATGAAAATTATTGCCATATTTTGAACACCCAGAAAATATATTCCCAGGGATCCCATTCCTTCTGATAAAGAGAGAAAATTTGAATTAAGTTTGAAATATTTACGGAATATGTCCTCATTTTATATGAAGAATTTCTGACTACTTTCCTTCTGGTGAAAAGGAAGAAAAAAAATCCCACAGAGATATGAAACTAACTGCGATTAGAATATAAAACACTTAGTAAATAAGAGCAATTATATTGTTAAGGAGCATTTAACTGCCTATTTGTTTAAGCACGGATAAAGACATGACATTTCCCCTGGCAATATTAAAAACAGTGCAACAGCTTTGTACAAAAGTTCAAGTTCTTTAAGTCCCTCTTGACTTTATTCCAGGCATTTATAAACTGACTCCATTCATCAATTACAGGTGCTGTGATGAAAGAAAACCTGAAGATAATAATAACTATTGTTTTCATTCTGTGAGAACATTCAAAGAGAGGATGGAAGAGAAATAATGAAGAATCTCTAACAAACTCAGATTTTGCTGCTTCAGTTTATGTCTGAATCTCTGGAGATTTGCTGAACTGAAGGACATTTTAGGACACCAAAGGACATAGGGTGTTCTCAGGAGCATTATTTTTTTCCCTTATCCCTTAAGTGGAAGGTTTATAAATAAAATTCCATTTAAATTTCAAGTGAAACTTGAAAATGTATAAAGCAAGTAAAATTAAATAAGTGTTAATTTTGGTTGGAATTCATAGAATGGCCTAGGTTGGAAGGGACCTTAGAGATCATCTAATCTAACCTCCCTGTCATGGGCAGGGACACAACACCCCTAAATCCTTCTCTTCAGGGCTACTCTCAAACCACTCTATGTCCAGTCTGTATTTGTACCTAGGATTGGCCTGACCTAGGTGAAGGACCTTGCATTCCAATCTATTAAAATTAACCCTTAGAGTAAAGGGTCTTCTTACCAAAGATTTTCCATATCATTTGTGTCTAAAATATTAATTTCCATATTGACTCTTTTTGCAGAGAAGACCTGGATCAGCAATATTTTACATTTTCATGGATGAAATTAAAAGACTACTAGCTGCATTTGTGCTTTACTTAAAAGATAGTACATGTAAAACTAAGAAGTAATGCACATTTAATATAAACACCGTCACAGTATTTTTCTTTTCTCTTTGTAGTAGTAACAGACAGAAGCAATCATTTAAAAGCACCATTAAGCAAGCACTAACAAAGTGCTCCAGTTTCTCTTAGAATCATTGTGGTGTTGTTTTTCTTTTTACTTCCACAGTATAGCTCCTTTTTTACAGTTATCTAACAAACAGCTGCAAATGACTCATTGACAGATTTATTTAAATTATATATGAACTTGAGCATCCCTTTTCATTCATGTAGAAAAAAAAAAGATCTAATGAAGATGTGTTTCCTTATGTTCTTAATGAAAAAATATTTCAAAATTTAGTTAAAGATATATGAACTTATTTATTCCTTGTAAGAAACTACTGAGGTCCACAGGTCCTGCCTGGAGCCTTCTCCAGCACAGATTTCCCATGGGGTCAAAACCTCTTTTCAGCATCCACCTGCTACATGATGGGGTCATACACATGCTGCAGGTGGATATCTGCTCCATTATTAACCCACCTGGGCTGCAGGGGGACAGCCTGCTTCACCATGTGCTGCAAGGAAAACTCTGCTCCAGTGCTTGGAGCACCTTCTCTGCCTTGATATCTACAGAGTTGTTTCTCTCACTTATATCCACTCTGCTCTCTGGCTGAAGTTGCCATTTTTGTTTGTTTGTTTCCTTTTCATCCTTTTTAGATATGTTATCACAGAGGAACCACCACTATTGCTGATGGTCTTGGCCTTGGCCAACAGTGGGTCTGTCTCAGAGCAATCTGGATCTGGCTCTAACACAAGGGAAGCTTCTAGCTATTTCTCACAGAAGCCACGCATGAACCCTCCCCCTCACTACCAAAAACTTGTCATGCAAACTCAATACAAAGATATACCCTTTTGGACCCTAAAGAATAATAAAGTGTCTGAGAACAACTGAAGATATTTCTGTGTCGTCTTTAATTTTTAAGAGCTGATGGAACTGCTGAACCCACCCTAACCTTTGTAAGGAAAAAAAATAAATTCACAACTTCCATTTGCAAAAGAACAGTGAAAAAAAAAAAGAAAAGATAGAAGTCTTATTCTGAGTATTTTTTTCATTAATCCAGATTACCAGATATGGTAGGCTTCTAAAGGGCTAATGTACCTTAAAAGATGTATTGCTGTGCTAGGTTCACTGCATAGACAGATAGCATAGTGCTAAGCTATCTGTCTAATTTGAAAAAGCTTAGTAAAGCAAGACTTGCACACAAAGATATATTTCCCCAAGGGTAACTAATGTTCCCTAAATGCTTTACAGTTTTGCAGTGTTATTTTGTAAAATTTTCCCCCTAGCTTTTCATTTCTCTAGGCTCCATACAGAGTTCTGTTAACAATGCCTCCCTATTATTAATTGCTAGGAATAAATTGTCTCTGAAGATATTACAGTCTAGAGGATCTATAGAAAAAGGAGTGGATACAGGATGAGTAACAGTGTACATTTGCATATGTAGTAACAAAATAATTGAAGACACTGATCTGAACATACCCATAAAG
>JANHGL010004254.1:47369-64752 GCA_024611195.1 Ceyx melanurus | reverse complement strand
GACATTAATGAGGTCCCCCCTCAGTCTCCTCCAGGCTAAAGAACCCCAGCTCTCTCAGCCTCTCCTCATAAGGGAGAGGACAAGATGGAGGAACCACCGTGGGATTCTCTGCCTGGGGCTACAAACACACCCACTCCATGCGATGTTCGAAATCACCCCACAGACAGTGAGCCGAGGGTGGCCGAGCCCAGATTCCAATTAAACCTTTTAGCAAAACCATGTGCCAGCGAATAATTTTGCTTCTCTCCTCCAGGTCAAGTGCCAGCAGCAGCGCGTAAGCCGTCCCCGGCAGCTCCGCCAAGCGCACGGAGATGCCAGATGCTGCCGCTCACCTGCCCTTTTACTACGGCAGCATCGCCAGGTCGGAAGCGGAGGAGTACCTGAAGCTGGCAGGGATGTCGGACGGGTTGTTCCTGCTGCGGCAGTGCCTGCGCAGCCTGGGCGGGTACGTGCTCTCCACCGTCTGCAACCTGCAGTTCTACCATTACGCCATCGAGCGCCAGATGAATGGCACCTACGCCATCGCGGGGGGAAAAGCGCACTGTGGGCCCGAGGAGCTCTGCCAGTTCTACTCCAAGGACGCCGACGGGCTCTGCTGCACCCTCCGCAAGCCCTGCAACCGCCCCAGCGGGGTGGAGCCCCAGCCGGGCGTCTTCGACAGCATGAGGGACAACATGGTGCGGGAATACATCCGGCAGACGTGGAAACTGGAGGTACTGGCTGCTGCCAAAGGTGGTGTGGGGCTGTGCAAGGAGGGCTCAGATCAGGATCTGATCAGTTTGGTGATCTTGTAAATATCTAAAGGGTGGGATTTGAGAGGATGGGGCCAGACTCTTCTCAGTGATGGGACAACTGTCCTACAAGTACAGGATGAGGGAGCTGAGATTGTTCAGCCTGGAGAAGGCTCTGAGGAGATCTTAGAGCATCTTCCAGTGCCTGAAGGGAGCTGATCCAGAGCCTGGAGAGGGGCTGTTTCCAAAGCCTGCAGTGAAAGGCCAAGGGGCAATGGTTTAAATGAGAAAGGAGTGGACTGAGATGAGAACTGAGGCAGAAGTTCTTTCCCAGCAGAGGGGTGGCCACTGGAACAGGTTGCCCAGGGAGGTGATGGAGGCCCCATCCCTGGAGACGTTCCAGGTGGGGCTTGAGAAGGCTCTGAGCACCCTGCTCTAGGTGCAGATGTCCCTGCTGTCAGCAGGGGTTGGCCTGCATGAGCTCGAGAGGCCCCTTCCATCACAGACATTTCTATGATTCTGTATGAGCCAGCAGTGCCCAGGTGGCCAGGAGGCCAACAGGATCCTGGCCTGTAGCAGAAAGCGTGGCCAGCAGGAGCAGGAAGGTGATGTTCCCTGTTGTCAGCACTGCTGAGGCCCCACCTGAATCACTGTGTCCAGTGTTGGGCACCACAATACAGGAGGGAGATGGAGGTGCTGGAGAGGGTCCAGAGAAGAACAACAGGACTGGTTAGGGGACAGGAGAACATGTCCTGTGGGGAGAGGCTGAGGGACATTGGGTTTGTTTAGTCTGGAGAAGAGGAGGCTGAGGGGGGCACCTCACTGCTCTCCACAGCTCCCTGACAGAAGGGTGCAGAGATATGGGTCCTCCCTCGTAACCAGTGACAGGACAAGGGGAAATGGCCACAAGCTGCACCAGGGGAAATTCAGATTAGATCTGAGGAGCAATTTCCTCAGTGAAAGAGCAGTTAAACATTGGAACAGCTTCCCAGGGAGGTGGTGGAGTCTCCATCTCTGGAGGGGTTAAAGAGGCCAACAGGTGTGGTACTTCAGAGCATGGTCTAATGACCATGGAAATGTTGGGTAGAAGGTTGGACTTGATTCTGAAGGTCTTTTCCAACCTTATGATTCTATGACAAGGGGCAATGGGCACAAATTGGAACCCAGGAAGCTCCATAGGAAAATCTTTGCTGTGAGGGTGTCAGAGGCTGACCGCCCAGGCTGCCCAGAGAGGTTGTGGAGTCTCATTCTCTGGAGAGATTCCAAACCCCCCTGGACACTGCGATGCTGGGCAACCTGCAATACTGCTTAGAAAAATGAGGTAGGTATTCTATAGTTTCTCCATGACGCTAACGTGTGGACACTGGTAGATAACACAAAGGACATTGCCACCTACTGGCAAACGAAAAACTGCAGTTGTTGATAAAATGTGTGTGCCCATTAAAATTAATTTAGCGTGTCCCACATGATTTCCAAGCTGCACTGCTTGTTCCAGGCTGCAGTGTCTGGGGACAGTGAGTAGCCAGGAAGGCAGAAGCACCAGAAAGAGGTCCTGTCCTCACAGGAATGTGAGGCTGAAAGATACCCCTGAGCCTGACATCAAGGTCCCCCACACAGGTATTCTCTCTTCACTCACCAGCAAGTCAATGGACTTCGGCTGGATTTGTGGATGGGACCAATTTAGAAAATCAGGGGATTCTGGTCTGCAGCAGCACAGAATTCAACCCACTCTTGCTATAGGCACAATTAAGGCCACAGGCACATGAGACCATCCAAGTTTCCTCTGTCATCAGCCCAAAAGGGTACAACCCAAACTGCACTGAAGCCACATGGCACTGCGGCAGGGGGGCAGGAGGCCTCATCTCTCACTCCTTTCCAGGGGGATGCACTTGAACAGGCCATCATAAGCCAGGCTCCACAGGTGGAGAAGCTCATTGCCACCACGGCCCATGAGAGGATGCCCTGGTACCATGGCAGGATCGCCCGGGATGAAGCTGAACGGAGGCTCTACTCAGGGGCACAACCTGATGGGAAGTTCCTGTGAGTATGTAAAGCCCAGGCAGATGCTATGGGCCCTGAACTTTTTCCCTGCCTCCACTGCCCTGTAGTTATTTCACTTCTCATGATGGTTCCTGGGAGGAGGTTTAGCTAAATATTTTCTGACTGTGGTTACAGGGTTTTACACCTCAAACCTGTTATTGCCAGACAATGTCTGGCCTCCATGAAGAGCCAATCTCAAGCTTTATTTGTTTCTCATGTTTAGATATCTCTTTGTTAATGCAGTGGATGACATGAGCTATAGGGTTCAGTGGGTGGAGACATTTGACACTGGTACAGAAACAGTTTTCAAGGTGAGGGGGGGTCTCTGGGGAGACCCCCCTGCAGGGCTGGGTCCATCTTTGGAGTCCTCAGCACAGACAGGGAGCTGTTGGAGCAGGGCCAGAGGAGCCCCAGCAATGCTGGGAGGTCTGGAACCCCTCTGCGGGGACGCCAGGCTGGGAGAGCTGGGGGTGTTCAGCCTGGAGAGGAGAAGGCTCCAGGGAGACCTTTTGGGGCCTTTCAGTGCTTCAGGAGGCCTGTCAGAAAGGGGGGGACAGACTTTGAGCAGAGGCTGTTGAGACAGGACAAAAGATGATGGTTTGAAACTAAAAGAATTTTGACTGTAAAATACAGGAGAAAGAATTTGCTCTTTATCTCTGCTGAGACAGCCTTTAGTTTAATTATCTCCTGAATGAGTTAGGGAAAGAAAGAATGAATTAGCTGGAGAAGGTGGTGGTGAAAGGCCTCTGAAGGTGAAGAGTCCCTCCTCAGCCTCTGCAGAGGGGTGTTGGAAAGGTGACAGTTCCAACAGTGGGGTGCAGGGACACCTTACAAAGCACCCACCCAGCAGCTCAGCACCGCTGCAGCCATGAGAATTTGCAGGGCAAAACCTAGAATTGCTTTTACTAATTCTCCACCCTGCCAGGCTGAGACAAAGGAAGGAAAACAGTGCCTACGCCCTCTCCCTGGTCTATGGCAAAACTGTCTATCACTACCGGATTGACCAGGACAAGTCTGGGAAGTACTCCATCCCCGAGGGGACCAAGTTCGACACGCTCTGGCAGGTACCACACCCTGGGGTGCTGACCACTGGTGTCCTGATAAAGGGAAGGTACTTTCCCCTTCTAAAGCTGCTCGTGCCTTGAGGGACAGGGAAGGGCATGTGGAGCTTTAAAGGCTTTAAGACCATAGTGGGTGGTTGTAGTTCCCCAGATTCTTAGATTTCCTGGGTCTGTCTGCCTATCAGCTCACCTCATTCAGCTCTTATCAGCTAAGGAGATGCAAGTCTGGGATACCACAGCAACTCTGAAATAGTTCTGGCTTTACCACTTGCCTTGCACTGATCTGATGCCACTCCAAGGAAACAGGCTGCCCAGAGGGCAGGGTGGCTGCCCCATCCCTGGCACCATCCCAGGGGAGGGTGGCCGGGGCTCTGAGCAACCTGCTCTGGTTGCAGATGTCTCTGCTCCCTGCTGGGGAGTTGGACCAGATGAGCTTGAAAGGTCCCTTCCCACCCAAACCACTCTATGATGCCATGATTCTTCCAGGTAACAAGTGGTAAGACAGACAGGAGGGTCAGAGAAAGCCTTGTCTCCTCTGTAGTCCAGTTGGCCAGGGGCTGGGCTGGTTCAGTCAGACTCCAGTCCCCCTGTGCTTGAACTGGCAGTTGCTCCAGTGAAAAACTGGCTGGCATCCACAGAGCTAACCCTGGGGTTCCTCTGGGAAAGCAGAAGGTTTCTCTCAGGCTTTATCAAACACAACATGACTTTAAAACCTCTCTGGCTGGAACAACAATAACATTACCCTGAAAATGCCCTGCCTGGCTCTCCAGCTGGAGATTTTCCCTTTGTCTTTCCCTGGTCTATATCTAACTTGCCAAGTTCTTCCCAGCTCTGGCAGATATCCAGGTATGCAAGGGCTTACTCTAGGAGATCCCTGAGTGACAGACAGGAGAAGAGAGAAAGAAATATTCTAGTCCCTGTCTGCCATAAATGTGAGAGAAATCATTACCATAAGCCACACAAATTGCCTGCAAATAGAAAGGATGATTTTCTCCTCACTATAATATATTTTTCCTCCTATTCCTTTCCCAGTTGGTGGAGTACCTAAAACTCAAACCAGATGGGCTGATTTTCTACCTGAGGGAAACCTGCCCCAACCCCAACATGCCAGGTGAGCTGACATCTCCCAGCACCATCCCTGACCTCAGTTTACTGCCAGGTGGGGCCAGTTTGAGCAGCACCAAGACAAGTTTCCTTTACCTAGTTTTTCCAACCTAGTCCAAATGTCATAAATGTCCCTTCAGAGCCTGCCTGTGGGACCCTTCCTCTCCTGGGCTCTGGAAGAGATGGAGGGTGTGGAGCACTCCAGTGGCCTGCAGCTCCCCTGGATGCCGCCCACATCCAGGCACATCTCCACACCTTTCTTGGCTAAAGCTGTAGAAAGCATCAAGCAGCAGGGGTGGGGGGATCAGACACAGGTACCCACAGAGACTTCAAGGACTGATGCTCTGATCCTGCTCAGGGTGTAAGCCAAGTCTTAATGACAACTTCTCTCTTGTGGTTCACAGCATCTGCAGCGCCGGTCCCACCAACCCACCCCTCTGTGAGCGTAAGTGTTGGGGAGGGTCTGTTTCATTGGCACCTCAGTGGTTTCATGTCATTGTGTCAAGCTTGCTGATATAACCCTGCTCTTTGAACTCTGTTCTTCTCTAAAACTCAGTAACTGAAGCGGAATATATTAGGCTTAGCTGCAGTGTTGTCCTCTTTCCAGCTTGGGTGGGGATGAGGAATAGCTGGGCACAGCTACCATTAGTGCTGAAAACAGTTTGCTGCATTCATGCTGCACTCCTTGCAACATGGGGGCCTGTCTTTGGGGAGCCCTCTCCCCCCTGCCCTCCTTGCCAGTCAGATGCAAGGGAGACGTGGTCAGATTCTGGGAACACTGTCTTGATGCTGGCCCCTGGCCTCCAGCCAAGGGCTTTGTCCTCCTCCTGAGCCCATGCACGGCCTCAGGACTGTCTGTGCTGTCACTGCTGCGAGTGCTGGGTGGTGTTGAAACAGCTCTGGGCTGTGTGGCCCATTCCAGAGCCTGGTGGAGTCTGAGGAAAAGCCAGAGTGTTCAGCCATCATCTCAGGGAGCTTCACAATCTGCTGTGGGCTCCCACGTCTCTGCCTCTCTGCTCCAGGCTGGGCTAGACAAGTGTGCATAGCACCACTTGGCCACTGCCTGCTCTGAGGACAGTGGCTGCCAGCAGGGGCTGTGGGTGCTGATGGGGCCTTTCCATGGGCAAGCAGCTGTGCTGGCCACAAGCCCACAAGCCACTCTGCCTTCAGCCTTCCCTGCACTCCCTCTGGTGAAGCAAACTGCAGAGATTTGACTGGATGGCCTCTGCTGCTGCAGGAGACCTGTCACCTTGGGATGGGGAAAGCAAGGGGGGCAGAGAGCAAAATGCAGCTCTGGGCGTGTTCACAGAATCACAGGCTCCCAGCATGACCAGGGTTGGAAAGAACCTCTGAGGATCATCTGGTGCCAGCCTTCTGCTCTAGCAGGGTCACCCAGAGCAGGGGACCCAGGATCGTGTCCAGGCAGGTTGTGAATATCCCCTCACTGCTCAGGTGAACCCAGAGTCCTCAGCACCTCATCCTGCACAGCCTCCAGACTGAGTGGCTGCAGGGCAATGGTACCTTCAGGCTCCATGGTGCTGACCCCCCAGGGTCTGAGCCCTGCTGTGCAGCTGCAGTGAGGGCACCTGGGGCACCTGCCAGCCAGGACTGGAAAAGTAATTTCTATATCACTCCAGTCTCCTGTGCCCACCTCAGGCCCTTTTAGCAGGGACCACCAGTTGGGCTGCACGGGCTTCTCATCCCTCTCCTCTTCCATTTCACACTGAAGCAGTTTCCCCTGGCTCCTTTATCTACTTTACCTCTGTATCTTTTCCAGAGAAACCTTGGGCCTCTCAATGTAGATGGATATACTCCAGAGCCTGTAGGTGAGCACCTCTGAGAACTTTCTTCTCTGAACATAAACCAGGACCTGGGGATATTGTAGGATCCACAGGCATTACCTGACACATACAGATTGCTTTCTGCTCAAAGAATTGTGCCACAAAGACCCTTTCTTAAGAGGTTGTCAGGAACATCCCAGTCATTTCAGGGTCCTGAGACAAGAACATTGCAAATCTGTTTGCTCACAACCAGCTCCTAGTACATCAAGCCCTGTCCTACTCCCCATCATATTCAGTAAATCAAGCCCTGTCTTATCCCTCATCTTCCATCCTGCATACTAAATTGAGTCATGTTTCAGTAGGGTGAAGTCTTGTGCATGCCCAGGTCCTGCAGGGTCTGGTACGTGGAGTAGGAGTGCTCTAAAATCTCTCCCCATCCTTTCTCCTTCAGGAGCTGTAACTGGGGAAGTCTTGGGTTGTGAAAGGAAAGGAGAAGCCCAGGAGGGAGGGTGAATGCTGGAGGATGAAGGAGAATTGGCCAAGAGACTAGAGAAAGCCTTCCAGAGAAGTAGAGTCACGGGTAGGGCACATCATTTACAGTTACAAACAGTTGTATTTCTTGGGAAGGTGCAGGAATGTCACGTCTGCTCCCCATGGACACCAGTGTCTACGAGAGCCCCTACAGTGACCCTGAGGAACTGAAGGATAAGAAGCTTTTCCTGAAGAGGGACCACCTGATGATTGATGAAGTGGAACTGGGGGCAGGAAACTTCGGCAGCGTGAAGAAAGGAGTCTACAAAATGAGAAAGTGAGAGTTGTCCTGCAGGCTGCTGAGGAACCTGGAGGGGAGTGCTCACAGCTGTCCCCAGCTATCCTGTTTCTAGCTAGGTGGACCCTAAAGTGATAATGGGGTGGAGTATAAGAAACACTGGAAGGTCAGTGGTGTCTTTGCATGGACTTTCAGTGACAGCCTCATTGCACTGAGAGCACAAACTGCACTGAACACTCCTGAGCATAAGATTGCCACTTCAGAAGGCATTTGCTGGCCTCAGATGAGCAAGTCCATGCTTCTGGGGTCATCTTGGTCCATACCATGGCAAAGGAGCAAGTCTTAGGAGGTGTGCCATCCATGTTGCTGAGTGTCTATGAGACCACAAAGATGGCCTTGGCTCCCTTTGTCCCCTGACAAATGGCAGTGATGATGCAGATCTCAGTGTTTGAGGTGATGTACCTTCAGCTCTACAGGTCTACACTTACAAGGGTGAGGTGATTCTTGGCTTTTTGGCTTTCTAGCAGGTCTGGGATACCAGTACTGTGCAGGGCTCCACAAAAATGGGCTATTGAGGTTGCATTGAGAGACCAAACAGTATCACAGAGAAGTGGTTTAGCTCTGATGAATCCAGCTGCTGCTCAGTTCATCCCATGTGTGTTCCTCTTGCACCCTGTGCAGGAAGCAGATCGATGTGGCCATAAAGATGCTGAAGAGCAGCAATGAGAAAACAGTGAAGGATGAGATGATGAAGGAAGCCCAGATCATGCACCAGCTGGACAACCCCTACATTGTCCGCATGATCGGGGTCTGTGAGGCAGAGTCCCTGATGCTTGTGATGGAGATGGCTTCTGGAGGGCCACTCAACAAGTTCTTGGCTTCCAAGAAGTGAGTACATGGCTGGTTTTCTGTGCCTTTACCACACTCTGCTGACAGAGTAGTTTTGTAGGTCAAGGAAAGCTGATACCAGCGTGAAGAGTTGTCTTTTCATGTGAGGTAGCAGGGACTGATGCTTCTGGAGCAGAGATGTCCACACTCATTCTCTCTTGCATCTAGAAAACATGAAGGGGACCATGGTGTACAGGGTAATGACAGGTCCTTCATTGCTGCATTGTCCTTTCCTGTTCCTCAGAGATGAGATTGCAGTCAGCAATATTGTGGAGCTGATGCACCAAGTATCCATGGGGATGAAGTACTTGGAAGAAAAAAACTTTGTCCACAGAGACCTGGCAGCCAGAAACGTTCTGCTGGTCAACCAACATTATGCCAAGATCAGTGACTTTGGACTCTCCAAGGCTCTTGGAGCTGATGACAGTTACTACAAGGTATGTGTAAGCACCCAGAGAGCAGGAGCCCTCCTGGCTGGGGGTGAGACCCCCAGTTGCAGGGGGTCTGGGCTCAGGAGTCTGACTGTACTACCCCACCTTCCTCTGGCTAGCCTCAGTGCTGTGACACTATAGGGGTTTAGGATTTCCTCCAAAAGGTCTGGGTGGTGAGGAGGAAATCCAGACAGATGCAGAGGCAGTGAGGGGTTTATGAGGAGACAGGAGAGGAGCCAGAGCAGAGAGCAGGGGAGAGAAATGTGAAGAGCAGCAGGCCAGTGCTGATCTTCCAGCAGGGTACACATCTGCACTGAGCCCAGGAGTGGAGGCTCAGAGGGAGGGTGGCATCATGGGCCAGTGTCCTGTACCCAGGGATGGCTGAGCAGAGCCAAGAAGACAGTAGGGCCTGGGCCAGGGTTTGGAGCTCAGGGCTTAGGGCTTGGGGCCCTGAGTTCCCATGCCAAGGCAAGGGTTTGTTTTTTTTCAACAGTGTGGGGTTGCATCTGACAAAAACATTTAGCAAAGCAGAATGCAGGTTCAGCTCATGGCAGCTGGTATCTCAGGGTGGAAATGTTCCTCTTTGCTTTGCTACAGGCCAGGACAGCAGGAAAGTGGCCCTTGAAATGGTATGCCCCAGAGTGCATCCTCTATCACAAGTTCTCCAGCAAGAGTGATGTGTGGAGCTACGGTGTGACCATGTGGGAGGCCTTCAGCTATGGGCAGAAACCATACAAGGTGAGGGAGAGCTGGGTTCATCATGGGTGGATGCCACAGTCTAGTGTCCCCAGACTGGCACACACTGAAGCTACAATGTCCATCTCCTTGAGTGGATGCTCTGCCCACTGGTGAGCAGAGGAGAAAGGAAATGGACTCGTTCCCACTTTATGAAAGACACAAATTAGATTGGTTCATCTAAGGGAGAACAAACAGAAAGCAAAACAGATTAATTTGGGTTTAAATCAAAGCAGATCATCTCTCAGATCCCTCTGCTCACTTGTAGATCTTAAAGGTCAGTTGCTCAGCCCTGGCTCTGCCCATGTTTGGGACAGGGTCTGCAGCCTGGGATGGCCACCACACAGCACACCACTGCTGGGCTTGAAAAGAGTGACTGTCTGGGATGTCGTGCATGAATCCAAAGCATTACCCCAGACCCGTGTCTCATCTGTCTCTTCTGACCCTGTTACCAGCTCCAAAAACATTAAAACATTTTCCACTTGATCCCATCCTAGAAAATGAAAGGCCCAGAGGTCATCAGTTTCATTGAGCAGGGGAAGCGCATGGAGTGCCCCACAGACTGCCCAGCAGAGATGTACACTCTCATGCAGCAGTGCTGGACCTACAGGTGAGGCTTTCTCTAGCTCAGCTCTTTGCTGGGGAGTGGGTCCCTCAGCACACCCTGTCTGGGTGGTGGCAACTCAGAGGCAATGAGTGTCATTTACATACCAGTAGCCAGAGGCAGAGAAAGAGAGAAGCAGAGACGATTTCCTTCACCAAGATTCCAAGATCCCTTCTTTATTAATTTACAGCTCTTTTTATACCCTTTAACTTCATGGTAATTGGACAAGAAATCAGCCACCCCCTGGGGTGATTGGCTGGGGTGCCACAACACCCAGAGTCAAAACATCTTTCTGATGTTTTACAAACAAATGCCAGCAAGGTCACCGCTTGGGGAGAACCTTCACTTTCCCACAGGAAGGAAAATTCACTTGCTGCAGCATTTTAACACCCATAAATGGTGTCTCCCTGCCCAGGCTCTGATGAATCAAGCACCTATTTCTTTACTGTCAAACCTCTCCATTTGCCTGTGCCAGTCCTGGCAGGGGTCAGAGCTTTCTGTGCCTTTGAACATCCCAGAAAAGTCTCAGCTGCCCTTCAAAGCCCTGGGTACAACTGGGCTGCTGTTTTCCCCCAGGTCCTTCTGTGCTTGGTATATTCTCATTGCATCAGTGCACCTCTGTCCTTTCTGTTGACACTGTTTGTTCCTTTCTGCCCTTGTAGATGGGAGGAGCGTCCAGGATTTATCCCTGTGGAAAGTATCATCCGCTCCTACTACTACAGCATTGCTGCCAAGAGGGAAGACAGGCCAGACACAGAGGACAAGTCAAAAGCAACTCTTCCTTGAGTTTCCTTCTCTGCTCCTCACCACACCCTTCCTAGACAGGACCTGGGTTTGTTTCTCAAGTAGTTCCAGAACTGAGAACACGGAGACTGATCCTGTCGCCACAAAGGAGGACACAGTTGTGCCTCATGGCTCTTAAAAGCCAGTAATGATTTTTAGCTCCAGCCTGGCACAGCCCAGGGCAGTACAGACAGAATTAAACCCTCTTTACCCACTTCCAAAACTATGTCAGGACCTCAGAGCTTAACACCTACCAGGCTCACTAAGGATTTTGGCTCCAGCCAATCCCAGATCCCTTTAAAACCAGTTCTTTCACAGGAAACCAGCAAGTACACATTTCTGGTGAGGTTTGCATGGAGGATAACACAGGACGGGGAGCCATCGAGTCCCCTTCCCCTTGCCTTAGGGCAAGGATCAGCTGGTGTGGTGGTCACTCCCAGGAGAGGTGGGGAGGAGCAGAGGGGCAGAGCTGCATGATGCCACTTCCCTGTCCTTCGTGGGCCCTGCCAGCCCTACCAGCCAAAGCTGTTATGCTTGGTGCACTGCCATGTGCCTGTTCAGCACAGAGCTTGAGGGTGGCTAAGGATCTTAAAAAAACTAAACTCCCAGGATATATTGCTCAGCTCCTGGATCAAATCTGGCCCCTGTGCTAAGCATCTTGTTTTTCAAGCCTGAAAATTGGTCATCCTGTAAAGAAATTTATTTTTTTTTTAACTGTGCCTATGGCTCAGGCTATTGAACTATCATCAATATTTGCAATTGCTTCAAGCTGACAATAAAATAATTGTCATTTTCCTCCACTGGGCCAGGGTTTCCCTCCTTGATGCTCTTCAGAACCCTGCAGAGTCACCAACCTGCTCACCCTTGGGCTGGCTTCACTGTAGAGTTGGAGCTTTCTTGCAGCTCTCTTGCATCTCACATCACTTGCAGTTGCTTAGCTGAGTCCACAGTGGAAAACCCACCCACCAGGGTTTGTACTAGTCTCCCTCCACCCCCGGATGCAGTGGATTACCTTGGGGGGACTGTGGTCTGCACAGTTGCAGAGAGCAGTGTGGTTGTGAAGGCTGGAGAAGGTGGGGTTAGCAGAAGATCAGAGCCCTGAGGTAGCATGAATAGAAAAGTTTATCTCTCACCATCTTCTGGTGTCTGAAAACTACACAGCAGCTCACACAGAGTACCTTGTCCCAGAGGTAAAATAATCAACTACAGGCCCAGGGACAACCATTATTTCAAACCTTAATGGGAGGTGGATTTCAACTGAAGACAAGGGTTCCTGGGGAGCATTAATGTGGGTGGCTGAGATTAATCTGTTGCTAAAGCCTGTTTAAGAAGTCAGAGAACTTAAGGCTGGTGAAAAATAAGAATGTTCCCTTCTTGTTTATCCTCCAGCCTCCAGTGACACCCACTATTTATGCATCCAAACATTTTCTCTTTCTACTTGAAAACCACTGCCAAAGCATTTTGTTTAGACTTTTCTTTCTAAACAAATCCATTTTCTGGTTTGAAATGATTATTAATCATATTAATTTTTCAGCTTACGTGGTGCTGGTATTTTTTCAAATGGGGAAGTGAAGTACCAGAGAAGATGTAAAACAGAAGAGGAGCTTCTGGTTTAGTTGGAGACAATTTCAAGACAGAGAGGACATAAATCCCTTGAGATTATGCCAGAAGAGTAAGGGATGAGAGGTTCTTCTCTGGGAAGCTCTCTGGGCTGTGGATGTTGCTCTGTCTGTTCCAAGAGCACAGCTAAATGGCAGGACTTGCCACAGGGGAAAAGGGGAGTGAGACAACCAGGACCTGTAGCCACAGGGCTCTGTGACTCATGGGTCTTTGTGGGTCCTGCTTTTGGCATGCGCAGGGTCTGACAGTCACCTCTGAGGGGAATCTCCTTGGACTTTAGGCACTTTGTCCTTCCTGAGCATCCCCAGCCTGCCACTGCAGAAGTGGCTCAGCTCCTCCAGTAAGACACATCTCCAGGTCCCACAGTGCAAGGGCCCTGCAGACTGCGACAGCCTCTCTCAGCTCTGTCCTCTCTCCTCACCCACTTGCAGGTCCAAATTCAGACACATTCTGCTGGGCTGATCCCAATGGCAGTGTGTGTTAAAGCAAGAGCAGTGTCACTGATAAGGCAGAGTTAGCTTGGGCTCAGAGCTCAGAGACCTATGGCTGATTCTGCTCTCCCATAAACATCGTCAAATCCTCTCTTGCTGACCTCTCCTCACCTTCTCCTCTCCACTCACCCATTTCCCTTTGTTGGAGCTGAATCTTTAAAGCTCTCCTGATTCTTGCACTCTCCATCTTGCAAGGGGAAAGATGAACTTCATCTTCTACCTAATCACCCACAGCACTTGCGTGAGGCAGTGTCAGCAATGGCGTCTGATCAGCACTGTGTGACACTCCATCGAATCACCAAGGCTGCTCTATCTCATTCCAACCCATCTTATCACCATTGCACACCTAGGTATCAGTGGCAGAGATCACAGGAACGTCCTGACCTTTCTATCTTTTTCAGCTATCTCATCACTTTCATTTCTTTCAGCAGCACGGCAACAACGTGAGGAACAGCTCTGTGCTCGCTGACCTTTGCACTGTACCCCCAAATAATTTACTGAACCAAGGCAAGACTGTATTTGCAAAGCTAGTGCTGGGTAATTTCCCCTCTCTCCCCAAGAAGAGGAGAAGTGACCATCCTCATGCACTCTGCTGGTGAGGCCACACTTTGAATCCTGGGATCAGTTTTGGGCCCCTCACTCCCAGAATGATACTGAGGAGCTGGAGCGTGGCCAGAGAAGGGCAATAGAGCTGGGGAAGGGTCTTTATACAGGCCACAGAACAGCAAATCCTTCATTCTTCTCTCTATGGGGCTGAAATTTCACAAATCCACAGAAACTCAGCCCATCTCTTGCAAAGAATTTTCAGCACTGTTATGAGGTTCAAACATTTGACCCTCTGGGAACAAGAAGCATCAACCTCCCTGTGCACATTGGAACTTCCACTGGCAACAGAGCAGAGCATGGGGCAGGGCCATAAGCAAAGGTCTGAAGGGGCCAAAGCACCAGGGGACATACTGTAGGTGGCAGTTGTGTCAGGCAGGCTAAAGTGGGGAATAAAACCACCTGCCCCTGCTTTATTTTAAATCTTGCTTCTGGAGCTGGAAATCAACACAAAAACATGGACTCTACCTTCTTCTGCAGAAAGCACACCCTACTGACAACTGTAATAACAATAGTTCTGACCTGAATGGCAAAACCAAACATGGGCAATTGCAGTGGAAAAGAGGAAAAGTCATGAAGAAGGAATCAAAAGAGATGTTAAAAACAAAATCATCTGACTCTGGGGGTCAGAGAGTGTACGGTCACAGAGCTGGCCCCATGCAGGGAGAGAGCTGCAAAAGCTGGTACCAAATTTGTGTCTTGGACTCCAACAGCCAGTCATCTGGGAAATCTTGTAGCCCTAGAGCCAGGAAGCCCAGGGGCACGTAAGCAGGTGGGTGAGCTGGGAGGACTTGAGGCAGGCTGGCTCATCCAACCTCCTGGCCAAAACTCTCTTCATTTCCACCGAAAGCTTTTGTGGAATCACCTTGTCACGGAACATTTCAATTCACCCTAATCAGCATTTTCAGATGTAAAGCTCTTCTGTAGGAAAATTTCCATCCATCTCAAGTCATTTGCTCCCAACACAAATGAGTGTGACGTGGGTGTAAAGCATCAGTGCTGCAGCAGCTGCCACATCCTTCGGCATGATGCGAAAGGGGATGTGGTGTCACGGGTGATGGAGAACCAGCTCCCTTCCCAAACCCACCCCATCGGTGTGCCACGTCAGCCTGGGCAAACTTCACCAACTGATCCTGGCCACGTTCAGTGAACGTGGGGAAACGGGCTGGGCATGTTCAGTGAACGTGGGGAAACAGGTTGGGCTGAGAGAGCCGCAGCCTACTGCGGAGGGGAGGTTCTGCCCAGTCCGGGAGCAGGCCGGGCACGTCCATCTCTGCCTCTTCGCTATTGCTTGGCCTCTTTTGTTCCCCAGAGCTGAGCTTTCCAGAAATGCAGTTGACCTAATCCTTTATGAATTTGCTTCGCTGGTCCACGGCCATGCCCTATGCACTTGCAGTGTTAACACAGCCTGTTCTACTGCAGCCAATCTCACAGAAAATAATGGGTTTATCTGCAAGTACCCGTGCAGGAAATGCTGGCAAGGGCAGGCTCTCATTTCCAGGCTGGGAAGCAGCATTGTTACTCTCTCCTCTAGTAGGAAAGATTAATAAGCCAACAGGCTTAACTAATGGTTTACAGCAAAGATCACAAACGTGGCCCTTTATCAACTCCCACACCAGGTTTAAATGTAATATTTGCACCACCAAATATGTTAAAATTGTCACCAGCGTGCTTCCAAATATGAATATGACCACATTGTTTAAAGCCTTCACAAACCAGGATATTTTACTCCCACTCCTGTGCAGGTGTCTATATTACACAGACACTGTGGTGAAATGCTATGTGAGCCATACCTTAAAAAAAATGAATTAATGGTTCAGACTCAGGACCAAGAGAGATTCCAACCCCCCTGGACACTGCCCTGCTGAGCCCTGCTCTGGGTTACCTGCTGGAGCAGGGAGGTGGTACCAGGTGATCCCCAGAGCTCCCTTCCAACCCCCACCACACTGGGATTCTGTGATATTTGTGGCAATGTGTAAGGGAATCACAAAATACACTCTCAAGATCCAGACATTTGAATACAATATTTAACTAGTAAATAGTCAAATGCTTGAACAAAAAAGCAGTGATATGGAAAAAAATGGCAGTGATTAACAGAAAACTCACACGAGTGGAAAAAGGGAAAGTGATATGTATTTCTGTGTTTGTGCTTCCTCTGATCTTGAAGACAAATGAGGATGGAAAAAAAAGTGTTTATGGGCCATAAATGGGTTTAAAAACAGACACAAGAAGCCAAATACTGAATTGTGCTTGTACCTCACATAGAACAGCGTCCATCTTCCCAAGTGTAAAGCAGCAAAGAATCAGCAAAGAGAAAGAAAATGTACAGTAGCCTAAGATATGATATTCAGGGCAGACTGTTTTAACAGGAGGTGCTGGTTTTGCATTTTTGGAAAAATCACAAGTAAATTTACATCAGAACGAGATGCAAAGATAGAACAAAGGTGGGAGACAGAGAAGTTACTATTAGGAGCAGAAATAATTACATTGACTCAGGTACGGAAAATGTAAGGAAAGGTACAGAAAGTGTAAGGAAATTGTGATATAAAATGCTCAGAACAATCTACTCTCAAAGAGGGCCTGGAATTTAACAAAAAGAAATTAAGACATTGGCACAGTGAAAATTTCAGATTATATTCTGAGGCAAGTATAAAGAGATTTAAAATAATCTCTTTTGTCTCTGTTAATGTGAGTTTAGAAATGAAAAAAAAAAAATCTCCTCTAGTTTTTTTCTAAATCAAGTCCTCTACTTGATGGTAGCTTCCCTTGCTTGAGAAGTGCTCTTTTCACTGTGATTTAGGGATTTTCCACCTTCCTTCTCTCTGCAC
Organism: Ceyx melanurus; assembly: GCA_024611195.1. NCBI lineage: Eukaryota > Metazoa > Chordata > Aves > Coraciiformes > Alcedinidae > Ceyx > Ceyx melanurus. The sequence continues at coordinate 48,283 of JANHGL010004254.1, read as the reverse complement.
TGTCAAAAGAGCAAGCAAAGGCTGTGCTCCTGAAAGGGGCCTCAATTGCTTCTCATACCCAACCTGTTTTACCCTGTTCTGCACAGGGGTCAGAAATCAGAAGAGGCTGGAGACAGACAGCTTGGCAAGGTGGAAATGGGATGTCACACTGATGGAGGAGGACACAGCTTCCATAGTTGTCCCTCTGTCATTGGGATCCAGGTGCCTTTGAGCAGTCACAGACTCTAGAAGACCAGTGTAAGGAAAATTAGATTTCATAGATAGAGTTCAAATGAAGAAAGAGAGAATTTCTGGTGGTCGTTCATCCTACCAAGTCAATGGAAGGAGGGTGTAAATGTTCCTTTGGAACAGTTTCCAAAGGACAACATGATTTCCAGCATCTGTGTCTGTGTGTGTGTGCAGAAGTTGTCAGGTAGGTTTATGCACCTTCATGTGTAGATGATGTTTTGTGCATGTGCCTGTACACCCAGAAACACAAAGATACTCGTGTGCAGCTGTGTGTTCTAAGGCAGACTATAACACAGGCTGTACTTTTGTTTGCACAGTCCTGACACTAAATATTGTCTACCCAAAATAGAAACCCGCTCATCTGTTCAACCTCATAGCTACAGTGGGTGTGAGCTCCTGGGCTCTCCTTGGTGCCTGTGATTTAATTTTTCTGATAAAATATTTTTTCATACCCTTCCCGAGCTATTCATTTTATAAACCTTGTTTTTATTGAGCTTCATAAAGTAATTAATGAACTGTCCTGATGCAAGTAACCTTTCACAGATTCACAGAGTCACAGAATGTCAGGGGTTGGAAGGGACCTAGAAGATCATCTAGTCCAACCCCCCTGCCAGAGCAGGATATATAACACCAGTGTCTGCTCAGGACAGTCTGAAAGCTACATTTCAGTTTCTGAACTCATACCA
>JANHGL010004254.1:27683-44458 GCA_024611195.1 Ceyx melanurus | reverse complement strand
CTGTAGCAGCAGCTGTTTCCCAGCAGGGAGAACACCCCATGGGCAGAGTCAGTACCTGGGGTGGGTGCAGCCCAAAGCCACTGCTGGGGGACCCACACTGGGGGTGCAGCAAGGAAAAGGTGGCACCTGCAGGAGGGGACAGGACAGGGGACCCCAAACTGCCCAGTGAGGGATCCCAGCCCATGGACAGCATGTTGGGTATAAAGCTGAGGGGTCAGGAGGGTCTCTCCTGCTTTGCTCAGCTTGGTTTGGCTCCTCTTCTGGTTCCTTCCTCGGCCGGCGTCCGAGGGGGACTCCAACCATTCTGCCTTCGACCCTGATCTGTGTGTCCTGAATCCAGCCCCTGAACACAGCTCCCAGCTGCTGCTGGGCCCAGTCTGGGACTCTCCCAGTGTCTGCTCCACAGCACCAGTGGTGGGTGATATAACTGCCATCAGAGAGTTGGATTCAATACTGGTTTTGTATATATTTGCATATATTCCATTTTCTATTATTACTATTCTCATTTTCCTTCAAACTGTTCCAATTTGCTTCTCTAATCACTGAATCTCTCTCCATCATTCCCTTTCTCTCCCCTCTGGGGAGGGAGGGGGTTAGCAGAGAGTGTCTGTTACAGGTCTAGCGGGCTGCCCTAAACAATGGCAGGGCCTGGTGGGAGCAGGGCTGGGGGTGCTTTGAGGCAGGGGGAATGCAGCCCTGAAACACCCTCTTTATTTGTGCTGCCCTGACTTGCCCTGACTCTTTAAATAAAAGTGAGATTTATCTGGCTGCATCCACGAATCCTCCTCTGCGTGTGGCACCGGTGCCCACTGGGCTCCCCCATACCACCCTGTTTCCCTCAGGCCGCTGCTCCCACCTCCCTCAGCTCAGGGCACTTGCTGCCTGCGTCTTGCAGTGACTCAACACCTAGAACAGCTTTTTAAACCTCAGGCTCAGGGACACCACCCACCTCGCTACCACCGCTGGGGCTGATGCTCTGGTTTTGCTTTAAACGTTAACGGGAAGCTCGAAAGCAGCGAGAGCCACCTGATCCCCCACAGTGCCACAGCCCGTCACCGCCTCTTACGTAACCACTGCATGACTCCAGCTTTCCTGGGACCCAGTTATGCAAAAAAAGCCAAAAAAAGCCTCCTCGGTGCCCCACTGACATGTGTCTCGGCGCAGGGCTGTCACGAGTGGGCGTGCAGTGAGGCAGCACTCGGCAGAAGAGCAGTTCCTTGTCCCCCAGTCACCCTGCCCAGGCGGCTGTTGGGCGAGGAGCCAATGCTGGATGAGTCTGGGCGTTGGGTCCAATCCCAAGGTAAGTCCTGGTCAGGTTGGTGTGAAAGAGTTCAGGGAGTTTTGGCTTTTTTTGAGTGTTGTGGGAATAAGGAGGCAGCAACACCCTACCAGAAAATCATTTCTGTGTTTGTCCCTCGACTCTTGTTAGATTTCCTGAAAAGTCGTTGGCTTTCAGTTGGAAAAATTACTGTCTTTTTTTTTTGTCTTTTTTTTTTTTTTAATATTATTAACTTTTTTCTTTTTTATCTATTTTTTCTTCTCTTTTTTCTTCCTTTCTCTTCTCTTTTTTCCTCCTTTCTCTTTCCTTCTTTCCTCCTTTCTTGCAGTTTCTCTCCCCCTATATACTCTCTTTTTGCTCCCCTTTCTATCCCTCAATTTACCTTTCTCTGAACTTTCTCTGACATCCAGCACTCCTCCCTGCCACACCTGCCAACACACACGGATGCACACACACTCTACTGCAGTGCCTGATATCTTCCTCCCTAATCTCTTTCCTCATCCTCCGGGGCAGTGATGGACATGGTTATTACATCTGTAGATTTGTCTGCCTTCTTGTCAAAGTTGGACATTTTTGTTGCCATTTCTCTCCTATGAGCTTATTTTGGTCCATCACAGAAACACCAACATTTGTGCATTTGCTTGTCTGGCATGAGACTAAGGAAGAATTTATTTCCCACATTGGGCAGGTTTTTTGTCATTTCTAGACAATTTTCTGGTGTCTCTATGGCAGCCAGCACAGCAGTAGAGCTTGTAACTGTTGCTTAAATACAATAAATGGAATATATGCAAATATATACAAAACAGTACAACTGTCAATAACTGTTGTACTGTTATTGACAGTAACATAATGAATGTGCTGTGGAGGATTTGCAGACCTGAAGTGAGGGGTCGGCACCATCTCCATGGAGGAGCCAGGGTAGAAAGGTGGCTTCCTTGGAGAGGACCTTCTGCTTGCAGCCCCCACCCTGGCAGAAGGACCCACCTCTGAGCAGATGGAGCCCTTTGCATGTCTCTGCACAGGGCTTTGCTCGTGGAGATGACAAGGAAAGGCAGTTGGCCTTAGTGATACCAGTGGTTGGGATGGAGTGAGTGATTGCCTAGGCCAAGAACAGCTCCTGTCGTGGAGGACCCTGTCTGACACTGGCATCTGCTCAACTCTTTGATGTAACTGATTTTCCTAATCTATTGAGCTTAGAATGAAAGCGTAATTCGTCTTGTTCCATCTGTTCTGTATGTGCTCCAGACCTTTTGCTTCCATCTCTTTGTCTCCCCACCTTCCCTTCCCTGGTCTAAATATCTCCTATGACACTTTTGGCCATTTTTTCACAGTGTTGGAGTCCCTAGATACAAACGTCTTCTGAAAACCTCACCCCTTATCTCAAAGTTTGTGTAAAAACATACTATCTGCTTGCTCTCTATGGGGAAGATGCTGATGTGCCTGCCCTTCACTAATGGCCTTTACAGTGTCAGAAGCACTGAGAACCAGGCTAGAAAATACAAATCATCCAGTCATTGAAAACTGTTAAAAATTTATTAACACCAGGTAGAACTGTTTGTTTCTTTCCATCATTGCTCAGGCTCAGTTCACAAAGCTCCTGAGGACAAGCCATTTCCTCTCCTGCTTTGAAAAGCCTTCTGCTTCTAATTTCAAAGACAGGGAGGGGTTGCTGTCATTTCCCCCTGTCCTTCTCACACTTGCCCTTCTGTAAGAAGTTTGAGTGAGAAAGACAGAGGGAATTATTCTGAAAGCACATGGTAATTATATGAAGACAGGTGATAATATTTATTATACCTGGAGGAAGGTGTAAAATCATTGTGTGTACATGAAGCTTGTGGTGCAAGCACACCGCACAAGGTTCTCAGTTTTAATTTTAAAGCTGACAGCTGTTATGCAATTTTTATATTACAAAAAGGTGCATTTGGTTGCCCTTCTCCTGCCCAAAGGTCACTGTCCTTATTTCGCTTCAGCAAAACAAAGAATTTTACAGTGAAGAAAAGAACACGTTAAATTATTTAATTATGTTATTTGAGGAGAGTGATAAATGCCACAGTCACAGACTTAGAGGATTCCCTACCCTGTTCTTCAGAGGCTCTTTGGTGTGAGAAGCACTTTGAAGTGGCACAGAAATCTGCAGCAGGGCTGAACTCTACTGCATGCTCTGCAAGCAGAAAACCAAAGGCTGTGTCTTGTAGCCACTTTTCCTACTGGCTGCGAGCAAACTCTAAAACCACAACGAAAGTATCCTCAGAGTTTCTCCCTAACGTTGTTACATTAATTAAAATGAGGAGAATTGGGAATGTTTTGTCAATAGCCCTTGAGAATTGCTCCTGAAAAGAGGCCCTGCTGCCTTGGAGTACGTTCTGCATCCATCACCACACAAAAATCATGGCACAATCAAGCCCCGTCAGGCTGCTGTGGTAGCAACAGCCCTTTCTCTGCTCTTTGTCCAGTGTTAAACCCAACATTCTTTCCACACTTCATAGTCATCACAAGTAACATGCAGTGGAGAAAACGAGAGTTTTCTAGAGAGTCAAACTGACATGGAAAAGAAAATGAAACTGCCATCCTGAATTCTGCGGAATCCACCAAATTTTCCCTTCTACTTATGTGTGAAGATTTGTAGATACAAAATGCAAGCTAAGGTCACAGTGTCCATTTGTTGAAATATCTGGTGAGTCTCGTAGGACAGAGATAAGCATCTATCTGGATGTTGCAAATCTGCCAAACCTTAGTGTGCTGCTCATAATCACTTTGTTATTTATTTCAGCGACAGAATATGCAGTACCAGCTACAGAATCTGCTTATGGAGAGCAAACACATAAAAGCAGTAAACCAATATCAAACACAGGCTAAAAAAAAGGCCCCTCTTGCTGAAGATTTTTAACAAAATTGTTTGAGAAGTTACATCATTAGATAAATACATTAAGGCTGTGGGAGGAACTCTCACACTCAGTAACTTTCAATACCAGTGGCATGTGCTTGCTTAGCTGAAGAAATGGAAAGATGTTTGTTTTGTTTTTTTCCCCTTAAAAGTCAAATTTGCAAAATCTTCTTTGATTTCGTAATTTGGTGGGGCCCTTTGATGAGGTTTGTGAAAGGAGTCAAAGCACCAGCTCTAACTTTTTCGAATCATCTTTGATAGTTGATGCAATTGCCTCCAAACCTTTTGATGTCTGTTCCTCTTCCCAGCCACCCACCTCGTGCCTGGTACCCCAGCTGCCCTTCATTCCCATTTGGCTCTGGGATTTCTTGCATTGTAAGCCTGTTCACACCATCAGCCCACCAGGTTTAGAGGGTTCAGTGTGGTTTAGATACGTGCACCTCTAAATAGTTCTAGAAGAGATGGAAGATACCTGAGCTGGTTACTGCTACCTTGCCACATCCCGTTTACGTTCTTCTTTAGGTTTTACTCCTGAATTTCACAGGTTATTTTTGAGAATGGGAGTAGGGCTATTTATAGTTGCTTTTGCAAGTTGTATTTTCTTGCCATCACAGACTTTAAACAGCAGATTGGTCTCGCAGGAGCAACTAGTTCATGAGGTGTATTCTTCATTTAAGGACAGTAAAGAACAATTCAGTTAATGAAAATACTCTGAGAAGGACATTTCTTGGGTCGTCCCAGACCATGAATCAGGCAAACAGCCCATACAAAGGTTGGAACCTCTCTTCCTACATGCAGCAATCATTGCTGTATCATACAGAATACAAGACTTTAAATCTTCAAAATCTCTGGGTGTGTCACGTTTTCTACTGCTCACAATATGAGCTTGTCTGTGATGTGGCTTAGGACAGACTACATTTTTTGGGACATTCCAATATTTGTTGGGAGAAGGAAAATGAAGTTTTTAAGTGTACTGCATGCCAATTATCCCATATCTGGCATCTCCACTTATCAGAAAGAATTAATGCAGTAATTTGATGATTTCCATGCCAGCAGGAGTGGAATGATCTGCAGTGATCAGACAGTATTTCAGAAAAGACTAATGACTCCAGACTTTGACATTGCTGATTGCCAAAGGTAACAGGTTTCAGTTAAAAACAACATGTTTTAAATTCAGTCTGTGGTGTTGTTTTAATATTATTGTGGAAGGGACATTTTCTATTAATCTTTTGAAACTCCTCAGTATTATATTTTTAATCCTCTGCATGCAAAAGAGCTGAACACATTTTTCTCTAATTAAAAGCTGAGAGTCCTACACAATGAGGTAACTTCAGCCAGCAGAGGCTTTCAGGAAAGCAGATATTACTAAAGTCTTATTGAGCTTTAGGAATTATTGCCTGAAGTGACTCCACAGCATCTGTCCACCTGCAAGCAGCAGCCCAAGGACCCGACCTCACCCTGTGATTCCTGCTCTGACTTCTCACTGCCCCACAGGCCTCGAGCACAGCCCAGGTTTTGTTCCCAGCCTTGAGTGGTCTTCCCTGGGTGCACGATTGTTCTCTGCCTCTTGGTGAGGTCCTTGGTATTTGGTTTGACCTGTGCTCTTGCACTACCATGTGAATGTGGCCACAGCGACTGGGGGAGCAAAGAGTCCCCTGAGTTTCAGTCTTTGGGGAGTCAGGACCTAAGAGCTCTGGCGGGTGAGTAATCTGATGGGTGTCCAGCTGAAATCTGTGCCAAGGTCAGACCTCCCTCCTTTTTCAAATATGTGCAATAAGTTAAATAAGATGGAGTTAACAGCAGAGTATCAGATACGATGCAGATACCAGCAGAATTTGGCTTTGTGTTTTAAGAAGGAAAAGTATCTTCATTTTCTTCAGGAGTTGTTTTTTTTAAACAAAAATTCCCACTGCTTCCATCCAGTGCAAGTGTACTGTGAATATTAATATTGCAAGGAATGACCCAAGGGATGGGAGAGATATTTCCTTGCCTTTTGCTGGTTTCTGCAAGGATTATCAAAGGTTGGCTGCTGATTTCTGCTGCTTTGACAGAAATCTGGAACGAGTTGTACAGCATTGGTGGAGGAACTACAGATTTGACTCCGGTGTAGTTTCAGACAAAACCCAAGTACTAATTTAGAGCCTTAACTTCTTTTCTGATTATTTAAAAAGGAAATGGTAGCAATCACTTTGAATCTGCACAAATTATTTCTAGGACTGTACCATATGGATTTACATAAGAATTTCACATTAGTTACCCAGAAGTAAGTATTTTGAATCTGATAAGCACCCTATTGCTTTGGGCCCAGAGAAACTCAATGATTTGGGGCTGAAATTAGGAGTTTCATCTTTAGTACAAGTGGGTTGTTACCAGTTCTGTTTATTTTAGACACTCAGGCAGAAGTGGCTGATGCATGACTCTGCCTTGAAAAATCTTCAGCAGTTTCATTTATTTCCTGTGACAGCAGAGTGAAAGGGAAACCTCTGACAGCAGACCTTTATATTAACAACTAATTAATGAGAGATGTGGTCTCACCCTCCAGTAAGTGCCCTTTGCATGTGTGGATGTGTGGAGGAGTTCTGGCAGCCTTCAAGACAAGCCAGTAGCTCTGACCTCCCTTTAAAAAGAAGAAGGAAAGCTTGTAGAGAACATTGGATCCTTTGACAGGACCTCAGCAAAAGAACACAAGGATGAGTGTCTTCCTGCCAGAAAATTATGAACAAGTCTCCATGCACATAAATTTTTGGTCCTTGATGTGCTCCACTCCTGATCTGCTAAATATTCCTATACATCTTAGAGTGAATCGTTTCTGTTTTGTGGTCACCACTTTTTCTCTCTGAAACAGAAGGATAAGCCAGGAGCTGAGTTTTATTTGGGTTCTTCAAAGACTTTCATAAACAGGGTGATTTGATCAGTCCTGTATTCTGGAAGTGCTTATACTGGAACCAGGAGCAGGAAAAAAACTGGGAGAGTGAGTGGGAGAGCTTGGCTTTGCTTTGTCTAACCAAAATAGGATCTTGGGGCTAGAATGTGGGTGACAGTGCTGCTGGGTTAGCAAAACCCTGTGGGGCTCTTGCTGCTCGTGTGAGCCTGTGGCTCAGCCATATGATGAGGGCTTAATTTACTTTTCTAAATAAGGAATGATTTGCAACTGGTAATGAAAGTGACCTCACACTGACCAGAAGAATGGGGAATAAAGCAGGTTCCAGAAGTTTTACTCTCTGAAGGAAGTATTTTGGGTTAGGCATTTTGAAACAGGGGAAGAAAGGTATCAGGAATATTCAATGTACCAGAAGGCTGTCTGTCCTGATGGCTGGTGTGTGCAGGGCAAGGGATTGTGAAATTTGGTTTTATCAGGGTTCGTTCTGCTTTTCCCCTTAACTTATTGTTAGAAACTTTGTGACAGTTGTAATTTTTCAGCTTCTACAGAGTGGTTTATTTTCTCATTTGGAAATGACTCTCTTTTTAAAATAAGGATTTTATGTGCCCTCGGGACCTACTTAAGCACAGGTGATTGCAGCTAGGAAAGATAAGCAATGTGTTCAATTCTTTATTGGTGGTTCTTCTAGTTTCCAAGCCAGAAAGTCACTGAAATGCTAACGTCAATGGCAGCCCTGCTTAAGCCAGCATTTCTGGCCTTGTCTCAGCTAAAGCTCTTAGCCTCTGCTTATTTTAAAACATAAGTCCAACTGATTTCACAGCCTGCAATGACATTCATGTGCTACAGAGAGGAAGGGACTTACCTTTGGGTCTAGACCGCCTCTCACTTCTTCCTTATGATGAGGCATCACTGTAACATCTTGGGTAACCTTCAGATAATTATGAGCTTTATCTTTGTGAATCAATCTTCACTTAAAAAAAAAACCCCAAACTATTACGACAGCAGTTTTGGTGAGATTCAGAATGAACCAGATGGAATTTTCCATCCCTCTAGGTAGGTAGAGAGAGGTGGAGAGCGGATGCAGGGCTGCACGTACCGCCAGCGGCACAGTGCGCATGAGCATCCATCTGCTTGTCCAACCAGAACTAGAACTGTGAGCTCCTGAGCTAGTTCTCTTCTCCCATCAGTCGTCTGAGTGAAGATCCAATGACTGGAAAAGACTTACTGCTGAGTTACACCAAGGTAAATGCAACCACATCTTGCTTGTTAGGTTGGACGTTGTGAAAAACTTCTTCACTGAAAGAGTTGTCCAGGGCTGTCCCAGGCTGCCCAGGGCAGGGTTGGAGTCCCTGTGATCCCCGGAGGGGTTTCAAAGAGGTGTAAATGTGGTGCTGAGGGACACGGGTCAGTGGTGGGCTTGCCAGTGTTAGGTTAAAGGTTGAATTTGATGATCTTAAGGGTCTTTTCCAACTGAAACGATTCTAATTCCTGTTAGCAGAGCAGACCAAAGGTGGGCACTTAAAATACCCATGCACAGGTGTTCACAGGTTCATGCCTGCCACTTACTCTGCTGAGCATCACAGTGACTTTATGATTATATTATGTGTGTATTTACTGTTTTTTTATAAATGATGTGACATGGATCTGATGCAGTCTGGTCTGCTTCTGCAAATCTGTGCACTATGATTGTCCTTAAGTGAGCTCTCAGTAAGCCAGCTGCAGGAGTAGCCTGGCCGTGGCAGCATTGCCAAACTGAGCTTGTTGGCATTAGACAGCTTGGGGCAATTCCAGACTCTCTCAGCATCACTGCATCCAAAGGAAATATCTCAGATATCTCTGTGCTACCCTGTGTTGTGTGGTGAAGAAATGGCAAAGGAGAAAAAACAATTCAGTTATTTGTACTTTGCACTTTCCTGGGACAAAGTCCATGGAATAGGTGCTGAAACGGAAGGAACGAGACTACTAAAAATCTGTAAAATACTCAGTGGTATTCAGACCTTATTTCAAACATAGTCAGCCTTAGAAGTAAATAAAAAATAAAACATTGAAGTTTTATTTGTTAAAACAAACAAACAAACACAAAAATACCCCACACAACAAAAAACCAAGAATCTTAATTGCTTTGTGTTTTCACCTGAAACACCTGAGTTTCTGATTACAGTATTTAGAATTCAACTTAACTATCTCTGCCAAGCATAATTTGCTGATAATTCAATACTTTCAAACCAAACTACCAAATGAAGCAGCAGAAGAAAAAGGCTTTCTTTAAAGTCCTTTCATAGAGGAAAAACCTCACATATATGAAGTACCTCAGGCCATAGTGTGTCAGGGTCAGGTTGCTCCAGTGCAGAGGCAAATCACTGTGATGACTTCACTCAACAGCAGCAGGCACCAAGAAATGCAAAACTTTGTTATTTGCAAAGAATCACTGTGAACCTGGGGGTTGTAAGGGTTTCACAGCATGTTTCAAGCTTTTGGTTTGTTGTAAACATGCAGGAAAATGTCAGTTTGTTCCAAAGAGAGCAATACCTGAGCTGGTTTTGGGGACAGTTACATCAGCATTGTGGCCTCAGTGGTGTGAGCTTTGACCTCCTTGGTCTTTTCTTGGACTGAGGAATCAAGAAAGACTTAGACAGCTCACAAGCTGTTAACACTCTGCTGCAGGTGCTTTGGTAGGTTGAGGTAGGTTTACATTGCTGGAAGTGTCATACTTCAAAAGATAAAACTAATTCTACCAAGCCCCTAACACACAATCTGTTGTGATTCAGCTGTAGAGACAGTAATTTAATCTATTCAAGCTAACATTTTTAGTAGACTAGAAAGTTCAGTATATCCTTCAGACTCCGAACCTGTGAGAAAAACTTGATTGTCAGGAGCTCAGCATCTGTAGTTGTGGCTGGGTTTCAAAAGTGATCTATTCCAGAGAATCTTTATGGGCTCTTGGGATCTGATTTTCAAGTAAGTGCCTAAATGAGTGCAAAGCTTCAGTGGAAACCAGACCAGAAAATCTGGCCTGATGATGAAAATGCTTGATTTTGACAATCTGTCTGTAAAGACACTGCAACACGTTGACAGACTTGCAGCAACAATTGGTGCTCTGAGCCAACAATCATTTGTGTATTTTCAAAACAGACTTGGAGCCAAATGGTGACTTTGGCATTCCCTGGTGGTTTTTGAGGCAGTTCTGCTTTGAGCTTGAGTTCACCAGAGTGATTCTTCCACCAGGAGCAACCTCAGAAGAAGCTGCACTGGAGTTCAGGCTTACAGGTCATTAGGATCTGCTCTTTTTTTACCTTTTTCTGCCTACTTTGATCAAACAGCCCATTTCCCTTTAAGATACCAAAACAGAGTAATACCTGTTCCCAATAGCACCCATCAGCCACTGCTTTAGCATGAATGGGAAATACTCAGGGACACGAGTAATTAGAATTATATCATATTTTAAACAGACCAGGAGGCTTAGAGAGCATTGTGAGATACTACCAAACCACACATTTTTATTTTATTTTATAACTAAGGTGAAGAAGCAACAACAAGGATCAAAACTTGTTTACTCAGGTGCTGGCAGGGCAGAATTTGTACAGCACCATGTGCCTGGCAGAAGATTTCAGAGGTTTCTTTTATAAATCATGCCATGCTCACCGAGGCCTCTTTATTATCTCCTTTTATCAGTGTAAATTCTGAATAACTCCTGTGGGTAAGATACTGCTGTGCTGGAGTGACTTGAGATTAACATCTGAGATTTGATTTTGTTTAGGATGATATAATTTAAGAGTGAAAAAACAAACATCTGCCAAGCTCCTTTACATTAGTGTGAAGCAAGAGGCCAATCTTTATGTTCATTTAAACACCTTCCATTTAAATTGTGTTCCCTGTTTAGTTAAGGGGTGTAAACTCTGTCGCAGAATCCCAGCATGGTGGGGGCTGGAAGGACCCTCTGGAGATCATCTGGTGCCACCCCCCTGCTCCAGCAGGGGCACGCAGAGCAGGGTCCAGCAGAGCAGTGTCCAGGGGGGTTGGGATCTCTCCAGAAAAGGAGACTCCACAACGTCTCTGGGCAGCTGGGACAGGCTCTGACACCCTCACAGCAAAGGATCTTTTCTTCATGACCAGTGATGTCTCCATGGATTGGATCCTATCAGTACTGAATTAAGTTTGATAAGGAATCTGGGAATCAGTTTGGTCCAAAAAATTCCTGTAGGGCAGTTTCATAATGGAATTATGTGGGTTTTTTTCAAAAAAATCATTGGTATATTTCTTCCCTTTGCTTGTTTAAAGTTATATTGAAAATCAAATATGCAGCATGTGCCAAAATCTGTGCATGTGGGGTGGTTAACTGGCAGGTAGTCCTGCGAGGAGAAGAGAGTTGAGTTTGATGATCCTTAGGGGTCCCTTCCAACTTGAGATATCCTATCATTCTATGTCATGGAAACACCACAAAATATCAACTATTTCCAATTCAGAGTAAAGAAAAGAAGTCTCTCCCCATGGTAGAGATTTCCCTGAGTCATTCTGGGCTCTTCTATATTACAGTGATTTTTCCTATTTAATTAAAATACATGTAGATTTATGCTTGGATTTTAGTTCTTGTGGGTTTCATTAAGAATAGTCCTCTCAGCTGTGTTTTTAAAGGAGACTTCAAACTCAGAAGCATTGTTGGTGGTTGCAGACATGAATTTGTGATATAAACAGGGGAAAATAAAAACATGAAGATGTAAGAAGTTTGCAAAGCATGGAAGTCATATGGAGAGGTAGTAAAATTTGAATTAATATAGTAAAAATGAGTAAATTTAGAATAATAAAATATAGATATTCACCATATTATAATTATTCATTTTTTTAACATAAGCCACATCATCCTTTTTTAGAATGCAAAGAAAAGGTAAGACTCACGACTATGGTTCAGGTCTACAACATCTGTAACCCAATTGCCAGTGAAGTGGGTTGTCCCTGCCTGGATTCCAGCTGCCCAACAAAGATTCTCTATTACTCCCCTCCTCAGCTGGAAAGGGGAGAGGACTCCTCACACTCTTCCTCTGCTCCAACGTGGGGTCCCTCCCATGGGACAATGTCCTTCATGGATGTGAGCCCTTCCCAGGGGCTGCAGTTCTTCAGGAGCTGCTCCAGTGTGAATCCCTTCCACAGGGTGCAGCAATTCAGGAGCAGACTGCTCTTGTGTGGGTCTGCCATGAGGTCACAAGTCCTGCCAGTAAACCTGCCCCGTGGGCTCCTCTCTGCATGGGTCCACGGGTTCCTGCCAGGAGCCTGCTGCAGAGCAGGATTTCCATGGAGTCCCAGCCCCCTTCAGGCATCCACTGCTCCAGCATGGGGTACTCCATGGGCTACGGGTGGATATCTGCTTCACCATGGACCTCCAAGGGCTGCAGAGGGACAACCTGCATCACCATGGTCCACCATGGGCTGCAGGGGAATCTCTGCTCCAGGTGCCTCCTCCCCACCTTCTTCTCTGACCGTGGTGTCTGCAAGGTTGTTTCTCTCACACCTTCTCACTCCTCTCTCTGGCTGCTGTTGCATGGCAGTTTTCCCCCTTCTTTTATCACAGAGGAGCTACCACTGTCACACAGGCTCAGCCTTGGCCAGTGGTGGGTCCACCTTGGAGATGGCTTGGCCCTGTTGGACATGGGGAAAGCTTCTAGCAGCTTCTCACAGAAGCCACCTCAGTAGCTTCCCCCTACCAAACCTTACCATGCAAATCCAGTGCAGTTTGAAATTTATTTAATACTCAATTTCACATAGTATTTTAGGACATAATGGTCAAACTGATTGAGGTTTAAGGCCACCTGGCCTTATCTATGACCTAGTATTTTTTGTGATTGCCTTTCTATTTTTGATAATTACATTATCCTCAGGCAACATGCTCCAAAATGTAATTTTATGTTGTATGCTGTTGTGCTTCCTTTTGTTTATTTAAAATCCACTGCCTGGTAATTTTGGTGCATATTCTTTATTCCTGAGAAATAATGAGTTAGCATTGTGTTTACAGAAACTATTTTGGATCTATGGCTGTTCTGGTTGCCCTTTGCAGGACCTCTGCTCATTTTACTACATTCTTGGGAAAAATAATAATCTGAAAGTTGAGGGCTTGACTGATGATCTCAGAAAAGTGAGATTCACCAGCTGTTTCAAGAGACACTGTGTTTTGATTAAAGAACTGTGTATCATCTCGTGGATCTGATTCTTGTGAATCAGTTCCTGGTGAGATAAAAGTTTTTCTTGGAGGGCTTTGTGCTATCTGCTGGAAAGTACGATTCATCAGTCTGCTCTGATCTGCTGCTCAGGGTGCAGATAAGAGAAAGAAGGGGAGATAGGTGTGAACCAAATCTCTGAAGTCTGAGCCATAATGTGGTCTTCTGTTTGTGGAAGGAAAACAGTTTTACCAGAAATGAGGATCTTTTGGGCAGGTAGATAGTTTGTATAAAGACCTCAGCACAACACGTCCTCACTTTCACAGGGGTGTAAATGTTTTAGCATGACCATGAAACTGGAACATTACACAGCCCTTCACAGCTGATCAGATGCACTGAAGAAGAGGTAAGGGTAGTTTTTATTGCATAATTTCGTGTATTTAACAGTCTGGAAACATTCAAAGACCGTTCTCTCCAGAGAATTAGAGCTTTGTCAGGATGCTCTGTCTAAGCAGAACCAGCAGATCGAGTGCAAATCAGGAACAAAAAAAAATCAAGGAACACCATCATTTTACAATGGTTTTGGTCTTTTCGGGATGCAGGTAATACAGAAAATTCCTGATGTCCTGTGAAGACATTAGCAATTTTCTTCTGCATTTATAGCCACGGAAACAACAGATACCAACGCACCTTAGGAAATACTGGTTGCATAATGCACTTGACCAAAGTGATTCTACCACCACTCCTAATCTCACTGTTTCCACTGATCCCCACAAGCACGCGCCGTGCGTCACCTCGCGCGTGGGATTGGTAGAGGCTGAGCTCACGAAGAGTCCAACGCAAATGCTGTGTGGGTACATGTGTGACTTTGTGGGCTGCAGATATAAATAACAGGTAGAGTTTAGCTCTGTGGCCAAAAAACTTGATGCTTTCACACGTTGGCCCAGCTAAATCTTCATTCTTTGCCCTTAAAAGGGCAGATCCTGTCTCTGGTGAAAACTTCCCCTGCCTCCCACTTCACAACCAAACTCCTTCCGAAGCCTTCCCGCCTCTGGGCAAGTATAACTGTGCCCTTTGGTTTGACTTCTGCCCTCAGCCCTCCCTTCTCACTATTTCACTTCCATCTGTTTCAGTTCACACAGCATGAAATTGGTACCTAAAGGAAATTCCCGCCTTGGAATTAGATGGATTAGAGTGTGAGGAATTGAATGAATGTGGGAAAGGTTAAACAAATGTGCTGAAATTAATTTGCTGGAAGAGAGAGTTCAGGTTCTTTGTTAACTTTTTCTTCTCTCTCACAAATGCCCATTTTGTGTCTATTTTATTTCCCACACCTGCCAGCTATATAGAACAGTGAGTGTTGGTTACAGTAATCTTGAAACTTCATAGAAGGTCTCCTTATGACAGGCACCAGGAGCAAGAGGAGGACAGGGAGAAAACAAACTACTTTGCTCAATGCGAGAGATGAGTTTACGCAGTGAAAAAGCCACCTGTTGAGCTTTGACTCATTCAACAAAGAAGTCACGTCAAAGAACAAGCTGAAAAATTCCTGGTAAGTGATTAAGTCTTAAAACAAGAGCATATTTCTGCCTTTTTACACTGTCAAAAACCACAGGTACACTGACTGAAATTCTCCCTTTGATACTTTGACATCAGAAGTCATTTTGATTAAAAGCCAGAGGAGTTACTCCAAATATATTCATGCTAAAGAACATTCTTCGTTTTGATCTTCAGTTGCCCTCAGAACCTTTGCATAATGTTTGAGATCTCAGAGGTGCATGGATAAATTAAAACAAGTGCATTCCAAATGTATTTAATTACAAACACACTGATTCAGACAGAGAATACTTTCACAAAACTTGTCTCTTTTGAAACCAGAACAACACTTGGGTCATGCTGAGCAATCTCGGGTAGCAGATAGGTGTGGGTTTGTCTATTTTGCAGGTCTGCATTGTGCAGAGATCACAGATTATGACAATCAGCCAACGCTGAAGGTCTCTAAATCTGTAAAAACAAATCACTGATATTTTATCTGCAAGCAGCAAAGTATTTAATCAAGTATCTTCTACAGAAGATAAGCAACTTTAGGCTTGGTGTTTCTACTGCATGTAACTCTTTTGTATACTTTGGAACTCCTTTACATACATTCTCAGATTATTTGATTTTCAAAGTCCTCTAGTGATTTTTTACGCCTCATTTGTTGAGTGCCATCTTGGGATACCTTAAGAAGAGATCTGGTTTTCAGAAGGAGTTATACAAGAAAACAAAGAGAGTACTTTGCTTCCCAAATTTTGTTTTCTTTGTGATAAACAAGTTGGACTCTTAAGGACTCACTAGGCACTCTTGGAAAACTAGACCATTCAAATAGTCTCTGCATAAGTCTGACAAGTGGAGAACACTGGAAATTTTGAAAACCTCTAGATACAAATTACATCTGGACAACGTTTAGGAAATGGGTGTTTTCCATCTTCTGATGAGCATTAAAGTGAATGCTCATGAAGAGCAAGAGGAGCACCCAAACACCATCCTTCTTTGCTTCTGTTCACTGAACAAGCGCCCTTCTGTGTTCAGAGGGACAGACAGTCCCTGGCCCAGGTAACGTCCTGAATGGTTTTGAATTCTACCTGTAGATTATCAGTCATCAAGAAGAGAGTAATTCATGTGCCTTGTGTGATAAATTGATTTAGCAAGAATGTTGGCTACTAGTCATAGACATTATTAGCCATGTTGATTTTCAGAAAGGTCACCTGCCAGATTTTCACCAGCTCATAGCATCTGATGGCATGAGCACATATGGCCTGGCCACAAACTCCCTTCTAAAGGAGTTTGACTCACTCACTTTACCCGTAGTTTGCAATATGTCAATGTAATTTTATAGAACCACAAACCAGTTTGGTTCAGAAGGGACCTTTCAAGATCATCTAGTAAAAACCCCCTGCAGGGACATAGAATCATAGAATCATAGAATCATAGAATCATAGAATGTTAGGGGTTGGAAGGGACCTAGAAGATCATCTAGTTCAACCTCCCACCAGAGCAGGATCACTCAGACCAAGTCACTCAGGAATGCATCCAGTGGTGGGTCTGGATTGTCTCTAGAGCAGGAGACTCCACAACCTCCCTGGGCAGCCCCTGCCAGGCTCTGTCACCATCACTGTGAAAAAGTTTTTCCTTGTGTTTCCCCTAAACCTCTTGTGCTCCAACTTACTCCTGTTGCCTCTTCTCCTGTCACTGGATAACACTGAGCAGAGTCTGCCTCCGTCCTCCCTACACTGGTGGTCAATGGCTTGATGTCCAGATGGACAACAGTGACAAGTGGTGTCCCTCAGGGGTCTGTACTGGGACCTGTACTGCTTAATATCTTCATTAATGATATTGACAGTGGGATGGAGGCACCATCAGCAGGTTGGCAGCTGACACCAAGCTGAGCGGTGCTGTGGAAAGGCTGCAGGGATGGGATGTCACCCAGAGGCACCTGGATAGGCTGGAGAGGTGGGCCCAGGGGAAACTCATGAGGTTCAACAAGACTAAATGCAGAGTCCTGCACCTGGGTCAGAACAACCCTCACTATCAATCCAGGCTGGG
>JANHGL010004253.1:12367-36255 GCA_024611195.1 Ceyx melanurus | reverse complement strand
CCCCTGCCCTGGGCAGCCTGGGACAGCCCTGCAGGGGAAGAAATTGTTCCTCAGCTCCAAACTAAACCTCCCCTGGGGCAGCTTGAGACTGGTTCCTTAGGTTCTACCTGAAAAGAACACACACACTCACACCCTATTACAGCAAAAATATGAGAAATAGAAGTGCTGCAGCATGAAAAGCAAATCTGACACTCACAGATGATGACAAGAGGCTGCTCCAGATTCTGTCACGGTTGACCTTGCCATTGTCCCACTTCCCAAACTGTTCTGCTTGCTGTGCTCCAGAGGAGTTCATCTGGGCTTTGGCAGGCAACAAACTGGAAGCCAAACAAAACTGCAGTGACAGCTGAAGGTGTGACCAGCACTGTGTGAACCCATCTGCTGGAAACTGAGGCCACCAGACGTCGTCATCCTGTGGAGGAGAGCTTCTTTCCACATCCATGCTGCACCTGAGCTCCTTCCTCCCATCTACTCATTCCAATAGCACCTCAAAGCTCAGCTGGCAGAGGCACCCACCAGCTCAAGGCAGCTGGTGCTACTTCTAAGTACCCAGCACACAAATCAGCCAAGTCCTGTGTTGTCCAGATTTTATGCCCAGTTTCCCAATCCCTTCCCGCTGCCTCTGGCTATGGGAAATAATTGACCAGCTGTTCTTCCATCAGCTGCAACAGCAGCAGCAAAGCTACTGAGGAGCAGAATAGATGGCGGGCAGTGCAGAGAAATCATTGAGCCCCCCTTTCCACACACACCCCAGTGCTCTTACCAGATTAGGAGCATTGGTGGTAACAGCAGCAGGGGTTCTGGAAGCTCTCTGAGCACTGGTGGAGATTATGCACTGAAAACTGCTTGAGAAACAGGTAGGTTAGAAGAAGAGGAATGAGAAAGACATGCAGGGTTCATCCACATCACCCTACCCACATCATCCTGTCGTTAATGTCCATCTCAGGGATGAGGCAGTGAGAAGAAGACACCATCTAATGAGCAAACCCTGCTTGTCACCCCGTGGACTTTGTTTCCTTCGCCCTTCTCCTCTCCCTGTTGTTTCTCAACCGTTAGCTTTTGTAGAAGATTTAAAATGGGCAAACCCCACGTTTGGAATTACTTATCAATGCTCTGTTTTTAACAGCAGAGTTTTGCTGTGTGGCTGAGGAGGTTTTTTTAGGAGGGCTGCTCGCCTCTGCATGGGAAAACCCGACACCCTTCCAGAGGGGTGTTCCACCAGGAACACAAATCCTGCCTCGGCTGCTGCCCCACACCTTTGCCACGGCCCACGCAGCCCACCTGAAAGCAGGAGCTCAGGTTCCTGCTGCCTTCAGGCAGTGGGATGATGGCAGGAGCCTTGGCAAAGCCTCCTGCCCCCTAGGCTTCATTCTGAGGATCCAGGAGAAAAATCACAGATCAAAGGGAAGCAAAGTCAGCTCTGTCTAACCTTGATGCTTTTTCTAACTCTCTCAGCTTCTGCCAAGCCCCCGAGGACTCCCCTTTGCCCTGGGGGTCAGAGATCTCTCTTTGGGGAGCTGGGCTTCATCTTTCTGTTCTGCACCAGCCCTTGTGCTCATCACCATCGCTCTCCACAGAACACTTTTGCTGCCTCAGCTGGGAAGGCTCCAGGGTGAGAATCCTTCTCAGGGTGGATGCAGAGCAGTCAGTGCTTAGCTGTGACTCATCCCCCCCTAAGGGACATGTCCAAGGTAGGTGGAAGGACATTTTTTTTTCTTCTAGAAGCATCTTTCTCGCCGAGTGTAGTGGGGAACTACTTTTAAACTACGTGCCCTAAATAAAGGCCAGTGATATGAATCCCACTATTTGCTTCCCAAAAAATGAGTGTATGTCACTACTTATACCCTGGCTGTGGAGGGATGCTGTGGAGGGATTCCTCACCTTTTGAGGAAACAGGGAGCAGTTTTGGCTCCAGCAAAGGCTGCAGAGGCACAGTCCCACCTGCACCACACCAAGCCCTGGTAGGGCAGTGAGCACGAAGGGGTTGGAGCAACGAGCCATGGCATAAGAAGCTGCTCTGCAGCAATTCTCTCACTCCAGCTCCCCACGTCCTGCTGTGTGGACACCTCCTGGCTGGAATAAATTCACCTCCCTGGGAGCAATTAGTGCACTTGCTACCAGAGCTTGGTGTGAAAGGATTTTGCCTGTAGGATTCTGAGACTCAAGTGGTTCCTTTCCCTCACTTTATCTTGATCTTCATCTATACCTGAGCTAAACATGGTTAGCCCTTTCTAAAATGCTTACTCTGAACAGACTACCCATCTATTAACATGTGTTATATAGAAGATTAATCTATTTATAGCCATTATTAACTCAGCTGGCCTGAGTTTTCAACCAGCCATGGCAATGGCTATAAGGGAGACAATAAGAACATTCACATTAATTAATATATTATTCTACATCATTAAAATATGATTCGACAACACCTGCATTCTATTAATCATCCATTATTCTATAAAGTCCTGTTCTTCTCTAACTTCTCCCTTAGCTAGTCATCTTAAGGCACTATTTTCCTTTACACAGGGCCAGGGGATTGACCTCAAAGAGCTGCACACTGGAGTCTCCAGCATCCCAGTGAGCTCTGGCAATGGTGGCAGTGATACAGGGCTGTATGTGTCACTCTGCACTCACATTGCTGCCCAAGTGAGTCAAACACACCTATCCATTCCTTATTCCAGGAGACAAGCAACACAGCATTTCTGCACACACCACGTGCCAGCATGGGGTGTATTTACAGCAAACAAAAATAAAGAGGTTATTCCCAAACTGAAGTGCTTTCCAGCCCGACAAATATGACAGAAGCTGGGAGAAGGGAGGAATTATTACACCCATTTTCCCCTTATACAGATGAGGGCTAAATGGACTAAATAACACGTTGGGCAGCAAGGAACAAAGAGCAAATCCTCCTGTCAGTTACTGGCCCCAAAATGGGATGCTGCCAGGACCCTCCTTTGAAACCAGTCCCTTTGCAGACTCTGGATTGCTGTTTATTCCAAGCACACCTTTTTTCTTCTAGGTTGGTTAGTTTTTTTCCCCCCTCTGGTCTTTCTTGCTCTGAGGTGGTGGAAAGCAGACCCTGGGAAGTGCCCAGTCAGCACTTTGGTAATGAAGGTCACTTCTTTTGCTGACTCTGGTTAAAGAGGTCCCTGGGTACCATTTCGGTTACAGGCAGCTCAGCAAGCAGACACACTTTCCTTTTTCCCTTTTCATTTGGTTTCTTTTTTTTTTTATTATTTTCTCCCCCTCTCACCCCCTTTTTTTTTTCAGCGTTTCATAGTCCAAAGCTCCTGATTAATTCAGGACTCTCTGCACAGCTCTCAGGCAGCTCTATGATTAGCCTCTGAATGTATTTTAAGCTGATATGTGCTGAACTGCTGTGGTCTTCCATAAATTCTTTTATTACTACCCATTTAATAAGGGCTGTCTCCATTAATTCTCACAACATCCCAACAGGTTTTTTTTTTCCAGGGATTAAAAAAAAAAAAAAAAAAAAAAAAGATACACCTACCTTGGAACTTTAATAATTTTTTTTTTTTCAAATCAAATAATTTTAGCTTTTCCCAGACTTACCTTTGTGCAGACCATGTTTCACTGCAGTAGAGGAGACACAATGACATCTCAGCCCTGCTTTGTGGTATGTCAGGCAACTGGATCTTTTCTTGGGGTGTGTGAGAGATTTCAGTCTGTGCAGAGAAGTGGGTGGTTGGCCTATGGAACAGAGAAAAACACCAATACTGAGCCACCAGCACCTGGTTCAAGGAGATGCTCCTTCATGCCCCAGTGGACACCCAACCCAGGCAAAGGAGAGAACTGAGGAAGAAAAGAGAGCAAGAGTTGATGTGGTCCAGAAGGAGCCAGAGCAATGAAAGGAGGCAACAGGGAGGCAGTCACTCTCCAAAACATTGCTGCTGGAGCTCCCTGCTCTGCAGGGGACTTTGCGAGCTGGGTCTCTCCTGCTGGCATTGAAAGTCTTCATGGTTAGGACCCAGCTCAGCCAACTCCTGGCTGTGCTTGCAGCTCAGGGCAGCAGGATGAGCTGGGAGAGTCACTCGTGTTCCCAGGCTGAAAGCAAAGGATGTGATAAAGAATGTGAAAATTCTCCAAGGCCCTGCAAAGCAATGCACCTTAAATCCTGGAAGTGCTGCAAGAAAACCCTGAGAGCTGATGAGCCAGCAGAAACCTGCCCTTGGACTGCTGCCTCCCCTGCAGAGGGGTGTGTGCTGAGAGACCGTTAGGAAAGACAAGACAACAACAGATTTTCCCACAAAAGCCTTCAAATGAGGATGAATGTGTTTATCAGTGGTCAGCAAGGAACCTTTGCTGGCCTTGGAAGGGAGGGAGCTCTCATTCCTAAACCAGAATGGTCGTCCAGGGCCCTGATCTGGAGCCCTGGTTCCTTTGATGTGTTTTCATTTGCATCAGGGCACCAGAGACCTGCTGGAGATGGTTCCCAACACACAAACCTGCAGCTGGTTTTGGGGAATACTCCTGCTCACAGCCTCCCTCATACAAAAAACATATGATTGTGGTAAACAAAGTGATTCCAGAAAGATATAAAGTATTCATAAAGTGCTTGTAGAAAACCAAGGAGTAAACATGTGCCAGATTTCACAGCTGGGAGAGGTACAGCTTTAGAATTTAAAGAGGTTTCTGTAAAGAATCAGAGAATGGGCTTGGGAGGGACCCCTGGAGATCATCATGTTGCTCAATAAGTCACCTTTGCATTGAGCAGGGCTCTGTAGGCACAGAGCTGAAGGCAGAGATGACCCAAAGACCTTCTGATATAAAAAGGCAAATAACACGAATAAAGAGAAGCAAACCATGGTGCAGAATTAACCTGCAAATGGAAATTCTATCCTCCAGAGCAGTCTTTCCACAGCTGGAGGGTTCCTTGCTTCTGAGCCTCACTGTCTGTCCCTGCCCATGGCAGGGGGGTTGGAACTAGAGGATATTGAAGGTCCCTTCCAGCCCAATCCAGTGGATGGTTCTGTGGTTCTTCATCTCTTCTGGAGACCTGGCTCTACTGGTGCTTCAACTTTAATCCAAAGCAGCACAGATTATGCCCAATCATCACTGTCTTAGGTGATTTCTTTCCTCTCTTTTACACAGGGGGCTTGAATAAAGCCATCTCCTAAGCTCTGGAGTTGTCTCAGCAAACTGGCCAGACAGTGGGTCACCTCTTGGCTGAGCAGGAGCCTCTGCTGGATGCTTGGCTTGTGGTGCAGGGCTGATCCAGAGCGTTTGCTGAGGGAAGAGACTAAAGGAAGGGGGTTTGTCTACTGGAGCTGCCAAAGGCTCTCGTTGAATCACATTCTGTTATCTTCTCAGTTTTGTTGGCATTTAGGCTTTTTTTTTTCTTTTAATTGAGAAATCTATTTCAAACATACGAGCAGTGTGACAGATTTCTTGGTTGCTGTTGATTTACGAGGGAAGGAGAGGGATGGAAATGTGATGGGCTAGAACTGTAGCAGATGTAGGAGGAAGAGTGAGGACATACATGGTGCTCTGTTGTTCATTTGCTTTTGATGAGTGGTTTTATTGCCTCTTTCCACGCATAATGAGGGAAGAGGTGTTAGAAACAGCAACAGCAGAAAGACAGGCATCACAGAAACACTGCAAAACACCAGAAAGGAGCAAGGCACAAGCAGATCCAGCAGGAAAACTGCTTACAGGGAGTAAGGTAAAATCCTGGCACTGCCTCTGGCTTCTCCCAGGCCCTTCTTGGGGGATCATACAATCCCTGGATCATTTCAGCTGGAAGAGACCTTCAAGAGCATCAAGTCCAACCTTTTTCCCAGCCCTATCAAAGCCATTAATCCATGTCCCTAAGCACAACATCCACCCAGCTCTTAAGCCCCTCCAGGGATGGGGACTCCACCCCCTCCCTGGGCAGCCTGTTCCAGAGCCTGACAAGCCTTTCAGTAAAGAAATTCTTCCCAATATCCATCCTGAACCCCCCCTGGGTCACCTCCAGGCCATTTCCTTGTGTTCTACCCCCTGTCACTGGGGAGAACAGACCCAGTTACCTGGAGACTCAAAGCTCAGCAGTTAGAACAACAGCCACTGTTGGAAATCTTCAGCTTTTCCACAAGCAGGTCTCCTCCTGCTCTAATAAAAACCCACCTGTTTTGTCACAGATGATGCCACTCTGCTCTAAGTGAATACCCAGCACAGGAGGAGCTCCAAGAAAACTACAGTAGAAGTGGGTTGGTTTGGTTTTTTTTCTTTCTAATTTAAAACAGAGCTGAATCAAATGAAAGAAAAATAGCCCTAAACTTGCAAGCTGCTGTAGGAAAGTTGTCAGGCTTACTGAAACACAGCATTTAGCCCTTCGAGAGAGGCCTGTGCCCTTTGCAATCAAATGGCATTTTCAAAGCACTGACACTTCTGCTTACCTCAGGATATTCCCCTAAACACACTGTTGGAGCACTTTCCAAACGCTCCACCAGCACCTCCCGTTCCCCCGAACGATATTTACCATCGAGTGGGTTTCTTTGTGCTGGGAAGAATTACCCTTGATTTATTCCAGCTGATTCTGATTCTGCTGCACATCTCCCAACGTTAGGAACGGGTCTTTATTACGGGTAATTCTCCTGACAAGAGCTGAGCTGATTCTTATTGCTGTGAACAGCCCAACGTGTAACACGCTAATGGTGCACACGAGCTGGCTGTTTGAGGCTGCTGGTGATTGATTTGTCAGTGATTATATTGCTCAATTCAGCATGGGCATGAATCAAAAATGACACTTCTTTCTTTGCAGGCTGTCACTCGGGCTTTGGGTGCTCTTGGTGGGAATGGGTGTTGAAGGGTGTTTATTGGGATGGCCTTTCTGGCATCAAACATTCCTTACTGCCCGTGGCTGCCAACACAAACAGCTGAGGATTGAACTGCCCAGAGAAGGCAAAGGTCCCAGCCTTGACCTCCCCATGGCAGCCAGCTTGGCCACCTCCCATGAGTGGCTTTTTGCCCTCAGAGCTCAGCCACGGGGTGGGATTCACAGTGCCGTGTGGGTGGGCATCTGGGCAGCAACAGACAGACTGATCCAGCCTCACTTGGTGGCTTTAAATGAGTCAAATACTCCAGGGAGACAGGGGCTGCTGTGAGCAGCTCCTGAGGCTCAGCTGATGTGCCTCCATCCATCCTCCTCCACAGCTCCATCAGGCTTTGGAGCAGCCAGGTATGTCCAAATTCCTTTGCACAGCTTTGGCAGCACGAAGGGACCATAAAAGAGGAATACATGATGGGCTTGATGCAGTTTCACTCACTTTCAGGATCATTTAAATGCTCATGGAGGTGTAACGAAACCCCAGTGCAGCATCAGGTCAGGGAGCCCAAACCAAGCTGTCACTGTGCACAAAACCAGGGACAACCATGTCTCCAAACTGCCCCCAGGACCACACACCTCCCCAGCAACAGAGCTGCTGCAGAGCAGGGTCACCAAGCCTGATCTGGTGGGGATGCTGGCACGGTCATCCCCATCTACACCCAGCTCCAGAAGAACAAAGTCACCTTCCCACAGCCCCCTCTGAGCACTCAGGGCTTTGGCAGAGCCAGGTCCATCCTGGTGTCCCCTCAGCCCCACCGAGGGTATGCACAGGACTAAAAGAAGAGGACAGCCAGAGTTGGAAAGCTCTGCCTCACTGCTTTCAAAGGTTTTCACTTCTGGAGAGTTTTACCTGAGCCTCCTGACCAAATATCATTAATTTTCCTCCCCATGGCTGTAGGTGAAGTGAAGCAGCTCATTCAGCCCTTTGACACACATAAAACAGGGCCATTTATCTCTGATGCAGGTGTATAAAACACACTGTCACCTACGTATCATCCAAATACCACATTCAAGTGCTTTGGGAAAATTTCTTTGCTGAAATCTACCCCAAAAAAATACTTTTTTTTGTTGTTTCCCCCCCTACCCAGAGCTGTACAAACCCCAATAAAGAGCTGGAAGTTCTCTTCACCAGAGACCACAAGCCTACCGTGGCAGCTGGGCAGGTTCAGTGACTCTCTTCTCTGCTGTCTCTAGACAAAATAATTGCAAGGTGATTAATAGCCTCATGAAAAAGACAGATTCTCCCTTCCCAGGGTAGCGTAACCTCCCCTGCTTCAATTACACTAAACCAACAGAAAGTGAAAACGCTTCAGCTCCTGTAACCCCACAGACCAATTTCACTGGGATGCTCATGAATTAGCCAGGGCAGAATTGTCCTGGGCACAGCCTCGGTGGGGAGGGAAAAGGAAAAAAAAAAAACCCTTCCAACCCCTGCCATGCTGTGATCAGCTACTGCCATGCCCATGCCCAGCCATGGTTCTCTGGCTTGCAGATTGACTGCCCTTGGACCTGACCCCATCCCCACACACTCATCCGTTGGTCTGAACTGATGGTCAACACTTGGACTTGATAAGCAACAGTTGGACCTGATGGTCTAAAAGGTGTTTTCCAAACTAGCTGATTCTGTGAACTCTGAATTGAGCCTCACTCGTTGCCTTGTCCTTGCCTGCCAGTCAGCAGTGTCAGCAGGAGTGGCTGTCACCCCTCTGCCCCATGCCAGGGGGGGACAGGCTCTGGCTGCAGAGCTCCCCACCCTCCCCTTCTCCAGCAGAACCAGAGAAACCCTGACCTGGTGAGGTTCAAGGAAGGTGGGCAAGCTCCATTTCACCCTGACAGAATCAGAGGAGCCAATCTAAACTGGGATTAATGAATCACTGCCCACAGGTACGAAACTCTCACCAATGAACTGGGCTCTCTCTCCAAGCACGCAGCTCCTCCACTGCTGAGATAGACACTGGGGCTTCTGCCCATCAATTCACACTTAAAATTCATTGACTTCTGCTGTGGAAACAGGACAGATAAAATATAGCCTTTGATTTACAGGCTGCTTCCTATTTTTTCCTGGATCCCTGGAGCCCTTTGACTTTCTCTGGAGCTTTTTGCTGTTGTCTGCGTTGGGTTTTTTTCCTGCATTATTGTTTCTCCAAAAGTCATGCTTTATTTATAGAAGACTACAACAAAAATAAAATTGGAAATCGATGTAGAAACAAACACAGTGAGAGGGTCACAGAGAGAAACAGCATGTGCTCCATGCTGACCAGAGCAGCACCACTCCTTTCTGTCATCCCTTTTATACAGAAACCTCTGGAGCTGAGGAACAATTTCTTCCCCTGCAGGGCTGCCCCAGGCTGCCCAGGGCAGGGGTGGAGTCCCCGTGACCCCTGGAGGGGTTTCCAAGCCCTGGAGCTGTGGTGCTGAGGGCCATGGGGCAGTGGTGCCCTGGCACTGCTGGGGATGGTTGGACTGGATGTTCTTTCAGGTCTGTTCCAACCACAGAGATTCTGGGACTGTAAGAATCTCTGCTTGCTGTCCTGCTGACAGGGATTTCATACAGCTTCATTTTTCAGAGCTGTGCACTCCTGTTCCTAAGAACACTCCGGTGTGTTTTATCATTTATATCTGTTAAGTGCCTCTCAAAGCTGTTATCACATCTATGCTCCTGCCAGTCAGGCTGGAGGTGGCACTAAGCACCGGGCAGGATTGTGATGGAGGTGCCAGGGCAAGCCAGGGGCTGGGGAAAGGGAGAAGGGACCAGCAGGAGCTCTGCTCTGAGCATGAGCACTAAGCTCCCCAGAAACCAGGTCCTTGGTATTCCAAACACAGCACCCAAATTTAGGGGCTGTTTTTCATTTGATCTCTTGAAATTTCCACATTTTTTTCATGTTAAAAAACTCCATTTTTTTTCTCATCTATGCATCTATGCAGCACTTTGAGCTGAGCAAGTTCTCCAGCCCTTCCACCTCCAAGACACTGTGAACCATCCAGACCTGGTTTGCCTTCAGCCCAGCGGCTGTCCATGGAAGCCACAGCAAGGTGCTGAGCAAGCACAGCCACTTCTGCACCCTGCACAGGCTCCTCAGGGGAGACCATGGCCTTCAAAATAAATAAATTTTAATAATATAAAAAATTATTAAGTTATTAAAATTTAAAAATATTTAAAATTAATAAATTAATAAAATTTAAAATATTAATATTTTAATTAAATTATTAAAATTATTTTAAAAATTAATAGTATTAAAAATAATTAAATAGTGACCGTGGCCTTCAATGCTGTCCCTCAAGAGGAGATGAAACCCCTTCATTCTGTCCCTTGCTTGCCGAGAGACCATCTCTGCAATCTTCACCAGTGGCTTTTGGCACAGCTTCTGGGGAGCACGGATGCACCTCTATCACCCCAGACCCCCAGAAACCCAGCCTGCCCTTTGCAAAAATAACATTTCCTTTCTTTGCCAGGATTTACACGGGGCTTGACCCTTCTATCCTGCTCAGAGGCTGAGCCCAGGATCCCTGGACAGCCAGGGCTTTGCCTTCATGAGACACAACTGCTGTGCTGCAGCAGGGATGGCTTTGGCCAGCAGCTGCCACTCCACAATAAACAACAGCCCGGAAAGCACCACGGCTCCGAGTCCTATCGATTTTACCAGGCAACTTGAAGCAACAATTAACCTTTCTAACTACCAGCCTCGCTTCAAAATGCATCTGGGTTGCTTTTCAAAGTTTGCTTTTAAAAATTAATGAATCGATGCAGTTTTACATCTATTGACCAATTGAAAATGTCAAGGTTGTAGCAGGGAGGAACACTAAGGAGATGCAAATCTTGTTACACAGGCACACGGGCACTGCTTTGTTGGACACTTGGCTCCAGAACAGCTCAGCTCCCAGCTTGGGTTGCTGGCTTTTGAAGTTTTATCTCCTTTAAATCTCTTCAGTGAACACAGTGGGTGTCACGTGCGTTCAGAATGAGGGGGAGAACAGCCTGGTTTAATAAAAGCCTGTTTATTAATTAATTAATTATTTAGCACTCTGTTTATGTCTCCAGTGATGGAATCTGTCACAGGCAGCATTTCTTATTTAACCAGGGGCTCAGCACTGAGCTTTAAGGGTTGGAAGTGACAGGGGGAGGGAGTTTTCCAAGGAATAATAGAGGTAGGATAAGGGGTGGTGGATTCAAACTGGCAGAGGGGAGACTGGGATGAGAAATGAGGAAGAAATTCTTCGCTCTGAGGGTGGTGAGAGCCTGGCACAGGGTGCCCAGGGAAGCTGGGGATGCTCCATCCCTGGGTGTTTCCTAAAGGAACATCTGCTGCCTTAAACTACAACTAAATTAAGATCTGAGAATGGGGAAAAAAAAAAGTCTATACACATTTTAGGAACAGGCTACAGTGGTTTAGAATTAGTTCACACCAAGCACTGATGAAGGAGGAATTGCAAAGCCAAAGGAAGGCTGAATTGTAAATGAATTAAGGTGATAGGAATGATCTGCATTTACCTGTCCTATAGATTAGTTTGCTGACTGCTTTTTTTTTCCCCCCCTTTCCTTTTTTTCTTCTGAAGGGTCTTTTAATTATGCATAGAAATCTCATCAAGCACAGATGAAGAAGGTCAGAACAATTAGGCTAAAACAAACACTTCAGCATTATGCTCCCTAACGATTATTTTTGCAACACTCAGTTATCAGGCTCCAGGAGCCTTTGATGCATTGTCAACTAACTCCTTATCATGTTTCCCAAATACTCATAACAATTCAGCCAAGCTCCCTGGGTAAAGCCTCCAGTAGCTGGTCCTGGGGTGGTCAATTTGCCTCACACTCAAAGGAGCTGCAGCTTGGCTCAAACCATGCTCAGAAAGGAGAGAAATGAGGGAAAATCGGTACAAATATCCAGATTTAATTCATTGTTGTTTAATTCCATGATGGTTCTGATCTCCATGCCATGGGCAGGCTCTGCTCAGCTCAGCCCCAGCTCTCTGTGGTGCTGAGGAGCCTGGCTGCTCTCAGAGAGGAACCAACATCTGCAGATATTAACATTTCTTTGCCCTGATTCAGGGAACATTTTCCACTCCCAAATCTAGGTCCAAATCCTGCAAAGCCAAATTTCATCCTAGGAATATTTTTGCCTTCCTGGGGCTCTGTTGCCCACCTGCACAGGTAATTTATCTCCTCTGCCACCCTTGCCTGCATCTGCACTCTGAAGTGTTAGGGCAGTAAAACAAGTAGCAGCAAGAAGGAAAAATAGGAAGCAGGACTGGAAAAAAAAAAAAAAAAGAGATAAAACTTTGTGTTTCAAGCTTCACCCCTGAAACTCACCAGGTTAATGCCCATGTCATGTTCTTTTCCTATACTCCTGGCATGGTTTTTTGTCTCCAGATCTCCAGGCACCTCCGTGCTTTGCTGGTTGTTTTTGAACTCCAGTAAGGAGGGTGCTGGAAGGAAAGGTGGGCAGAGGACACTGGTGGCCACTGGACTGTGCAACGAGGAAGAGATCAATCTGGGTTTGTTTGGGCCACTTAATTTTCAGGCAGCATAACGAGCACATTTGTTTTGCTGTTCTCTTAAGCTTTGTTGTCAAGGATACAAGGATATCCTCAGTGTCAGAGGATGAGTCTGTTATGAAGAACTACTTTTCGTTGGCATTCACTCAATCAAACTTGACATGAAGGCACCATCTGTCCAACCATTTTTTACTTAAAGCAAAGGCATTATTTACAATATCCAGCTCGACAACAAAGCCTGTAAATCTTTCTGAAAGCCACTGAGAGTGACACTGGACTCTACTTTGGATTGGATGATCTCTAAGGTCCCTCCCAGCCTGAGCCATTCCATGATTCTAATTGTTTTTTGCCTGAGAAACATCAGCAGGAAGGGTTCTGTAGTGGTCATGCCCTGATAAATTCTCTTAGGGTTGAGGTGAGTGACTCAAACACAGCACAGGCAACAAGAGAAAGAATGAGCTTGATGATGTGTGTCTACTGAAGCTCAGAGAGCAGAGGTGGGATGGCCATCCCCAGCCTGTACCAGCATCTCCAGGGCTCAGGCTGCCATTCCAAGCCCAAACACTCCAGTTCCAGCAGCTACACCCTGTCACAAGGTCCATTACACAGCCCATCTTCCCAGATTTATCTACCCTGCTGCAAGCTGCTGCTGCTGCTTCAAGAGCAGCCAGCCCTGCCCAGCTCAGCACAGAGCTGCAGCTCTCCCTCCTCCAGCTGCCAGCAAACACCAGCTCTGCACCCCCTGCTCTCTTCCAGACCACAGCCTGGCACCCAGGGACAGGTTTCAAGGGGAACTCGTGGCTCGGGCATCCTCTCACCCTCCTGCTCCCACGGTGATGCCACAGGGAGGGTGGTAAGTGTGGACACTCCACCCTCCAAAACTGTTTTTTCCCCTTGCTCCAGTTTCCTCCTGACCCAGAACTTTCACTGGTGGATGTTTAGTCACCCACATGTTGTGGTTACTCACCAAGCTTTCCTTCTTTTCACAAAACCGTGTTTTCTGAGGCACTGACTCCCTCCAACCCAGGGGTGATTGAGATCTTTTCATTCTTAAGCAGCTCAGAAAAGCACTGACAGTAGAATTTATCAAAAATATATCTTGCTAGCCAAACCTGATTTTTTTTTTCCAATAGACTTATCAAAGCAGATTCAAGGAATCTATATTATATCTGGAGAGAAGTGACAGATACTGTCTCAGAGAAATTCTACCTTGAAAACTAATTAAATAGGCTTAGATAGAAGAGCTTTCATGTGGGCTGGAAATTAATTGAAAGGCAGCATACAAAAGGTAATGATGAATATTAATGTGCCGAGTTGGTGGCAATATCTAATAGGGTGAGATTTTTATCTACTGTGGACAGGGAAATATTACAGAAAGACATTAAGAACCATATGATTTCAATTAAGGAAAAATCAGGTTAATACACACATAGGCTTGGAAGGAAACACTGCCAGCAGACGTGTGAACTTGAAAGGTGGCTGTGAGCAGGATGCAGCAGCAGAGGTTCAGAGGGAGCACTGACCACCCTGGCTCTGGTCTGTCCAGTTGTGGCTCTGTGCTGCCCACCCTGCTGGAAACAGAGCTGCTGAGGACCACCCTGGGGACCTCGTGGGCTTTATGTCCATGTTCCAACCCTGAGGCTTGGTGGGAATCCAGCCTGGAGACCAATGAACTCCAGGGGTTGAGGCAATGATCTCTCCCTCCCCTTCTCCTCCAATGCAAAGCACCCGAAGAGGCATCCCATGAAGGATTAATATTGACAGAAATACCTGTTCTTCATGGCAGAGGCCACAGGCAATGCCAGCCATTCTTCTCATCAACTGGAACAAATTGGAACCCAGGAGTTTCCCTCTGAAAAACTTCTTTCCTCAGATCAGCTGAGCCACAGTTGGACTAAATTAATAAAAAAGAAATAAAATGGCCAAGTGTGGCTGTTAAAGTACCTGCTGACATGTCTTTTCTTGGGCAGAAAGCCTGTGCTTTTCACTGCCAACACTGCTGGAATAACTTTTCTCAAAGCCCCTCTGCCCCTAGACAAGCACACACACCATGGGAGGAACAAGAAACACTAAAGCCAGAGAAACTCACCATGGGCTCAGCCCAGACACACTTGTTCACTTGGAAGTGGTTCCAGAAAATGGGAAAAGCAGTTTAGGGAATAATTAAAGATGAGAGCAGTCTCTTTTGGCAGAAGATGAGGAAAACAAAACAGGGCCACAAGACTCATCAGTTCTCCAAACTGCTCAGTCTTCTCTTTGAGCCAAGAGCTGTACAGGGAAGACACAGCAGGGTGTTCAGAAAGCTGCAGCTGGGAAATGAAGAGCTGCATCTCTGGGGTTCTGCTGGTGCTCCTGTGGCTGAAAAGGGGAAGGTTATTCCATGGTGTGAAGAACATTCACTTATTCATGGTAAAACATATAAGTAAGCTAACCCTCAGCCAGGACAAACACAGAAGGTCAGGCAGTTGGAGGAAGCTTGGAAATGAGAATGTTATTGCTCAGGGGGGAAAAAAAAAGAATAAAAAAAGAAAATATATATCCCTTATTTTCATCTGAGACCAAAGACAACCTAGGACTCCTGGATCTCCTCAACCAGCGTGGACAAAGTCAGAGTCACCGATTAGTGGGGGCTTCAGGGACCTCTGGAGATCAGAGTCCAACTCCTGCCAGAGCAGGGGCACCAGGGCAGCCCACACAGGAACAGAGCCAGGGGGGATGGAATCTCTCCAGAGCAGGAGACTCCACAACCTCTCTGGGCAGCCTGAGACAGGCTCTGACACCCTCACAACAAAGAACTTTCTCTGTCTCCTGCTCAGGTGGAACCTCCTGGCTTCCAGTTAGTGCCCAGTGCCCCTTGGGCATCACTGATCAGAGCCTGGCCCCTTCTCCTGGACACCCACCCCGAAGAGCTCTGTAACATCCATCAGCTCCCCTCTCAGGCTGCTCTGCTCCAGCTCAACAGCCCCAGGGCTCTCAGCCTGGCCTGGCACAGAGATGCTCCAGCCCCTTCATCATCCTCACAGCCTTCACTGGCCTCTCTCCAGTGTTTCCCAGTCCCTCTTGAAGTGGGGAGCCCAGCACTGGACACAACGCTCCAAATGCCTTCAAATATTGACAGATGGATCCTTGTCTCCTGTAAGTTGGTGAAAGCTGAGAGCATAATGCTAAGCTGATTAAAAGAAAGGGGATCACCAGCTAAATCCATTTCTTCTTGACTTTTAAACGTGGAAGTAGCTTCTTGTTGCTTAAGGGATGTATTTCTGTAAAAGATCTGGCTCCGAACTAGCAGCATAAACACTCCCTGGGTGCTCTTGTAAGGAGTGCACTTGGCTGCTGCTTCTGCTCCAAGAGTTTTTCCCTCTCCTGATCCTGGTGTGTAAAAAGAGAATCTTTTTTTTTTTTTTTTTTTTTTGCAAAAAGAATCTATTTTGTTCTTTCATTGAAAAGCAACAGGAAAAAAAAAGAAAGCCTCATTGACAAAGCCTGCTACTTAAAGGGAAAAGTGTTTATCACCTGAAGGTGCAAACTGCCAGCAGACCACGTTGTCCAAGCCACTGCCTCTGCCCAGACTGGCTATTGATCTGAGGAGACAAAAGGCAAACACAGAGAGGCTGCTGGAGCCTCTCCCAGCAGCAAAGTGGCACTGCCAGGGACAGCAGCTTCTGCCTCCACCACATCCCTCCTCCTTCCCTGGGCCAGGACACAAAGGGGGTTTAATCTGGGCTTTTAGGAGCCTTTCTTCTTTACCAGCTCAGGAAACACCCGCAGGGCTGTGAGCACAGAGGGGCCATGGATGCTGCACCTGAGCTCAGAGCAGGAGGGGCAAGGGGAACATCTGGGAACTGTTCATGTCCTTTTCACACCCCAGTACCATGCCTGCAGCTGCTCACTGAGATTTGGATGTAATCAAGTGAGTTTGGAGTGGAAAGACACCTTAAGCTGGAAGTTTCCACCTTTGTTAAAGCCAAAGTGCTGAGCTTGGCCAGTCTCACCTTGGCTCTGCCAGCAACACCATCTCCCAGGCATCACTAACTCCTAACTGGTGGCTCCACTGGTACAGAGTCAGGATGGGTGGAAAGGAGCTCCAGGATCATCAAGTCCAACCTTCATCCCAACACCTCTCTCTCCACTAGACCACAGCATCAAATGCTGCTAGATTTTAACCCCTCCAGGGATGGTGCCTCCACCTTTTCCATCCTGTTCCTCTCAGGAAGTAACTGACCCAATCAAAATGAACAAACAGAAATCTCCATTTTGTTGTTGTTTGTTTTTTAAACAGGAGGTTTACAGAGTGCAGGTAAATGAAGATGGAAAACGAGTCAAGGGAAACCAAAATTACCATCGCTCTTGTGAGGAGGCAGAGGCATGAATATGTATGACACATTAGGGACTTGCCTGATGAATGACCCGTGGCTCATCAGCAGTAATGCCTTCCACTGAGTAATGGAGGGTTCCTCTTTCAAGATGAAACATTAGTCACTTAAATGCCTTACAAGCCACACTGCAAAAAAAAAAAAACAAACCCAACCTTTTGGCTATTTAATTAAAGTACTGTTTGCTTTGTAAGGATTTCAGAACTGAGCCTGGCTTAAGTGTGGTGCCCTGAGAGCCAAAAATAAAAACTCCAGCCCTTACTTCCTCACATCACCTCTGGCTTTGCTGCTGTTGCTTGGTCAGGGCTTGGAAGTTACTCACTAGAAGAGAGGGAACCTGTCCTGCCTTGACCACCAGAGAGAGCAGAAATAAAGCAGGTTCCTCTGTCCCAGGCAGAGATGGGCTCAGCCAAAGGACCAGGATACTGGAATAACCCCCTGCACCAGTACAGGGGAGGGGGGACCTGCTGGGAAGCAGCTCTGTGGAGAAGGACCTGGGAGTGATGGGGAACAAATACTCCATGAGCCAGCAATGTGTTCTTGTGGCCAAGAAAGCCAATGGTCTCCTGCGATGGATTTAAGAGTGTGGGCAGCAGGTCAAGCAAAGTTCTCCTCCCCCTCTGCCTTAGGGAGGCCACCTCTGGAGTCCTGGGGTCCAGGTCTAGGCTCCCCAGTTCAAGAGAGACCAGGAGTTACTGGAGAGAGTCCAGCAGAGTTTGGGAAGATGCTGAGGGGCTGGAGCATCTCTGTGCCAGGCCAGGCTGAGAGCCCTGGGGCTGTTGAGCTGGAGCAGAGCAGCCTGAGAGGGGAGCTGAGCAATGCTGAGCAAATAAAGAGCCCTGGGGGGCAAGAGGATGGGGTCAGTCTTTGATTGTCAGTGGTGCCCAGGGACAGGACAAGGGGCACTGGGCACGAGTCAGCTCTTCTACTGGAGTTTACAAAGCTGCACCAGTAAACCAACCTCCTCATGGTGTCTCCGGCATTGCATTGGCTGTTTGATGCTCTGGTGACACTTGGAGGGTCTTGAAAGAGCATTCAACTCATTCAGTAGGGCAGCTTCTCTGTTGTAATTAAATGTGAATTGATTGTTAGAAGAGCACTCGCTAGATTCAACATGTAAGGAGTAAACCTAGTTTGCTGTATAATTAACTCAAACCACAACTGGAAAAGTGGGCTTCAATTTCTAGACCCCAGAACTTCATCAAGTTGGCGGACATGAAAGGAATTAATCAAAAATAACGTTTAAAATGGTGTTTAATAATGATCCTAAGAGCTATTAATTAGTTTGGTTAACTATTGATGATTTTGACCTTTGCTCTAGAGATTCTTTTGAGATGGAAATCAAACAATGACAGTGGCTGTTCCCACCAGGCATGCAGGGTATCAAGAGACAGTTGCCTTCAAACATGCATAGAAAAGAATGTCAGGCATCTTATGTAATATTAATGGGTTTTTTCCTGCATTAATAGTTAGTGTTTATCATATCTGCACTTGAAAAATTCAGCCTTTTAAATATTTAACTTCACCCTAATGTAAAAATAGGTAATTAATCCCTGTTCTAGTCTCCTTCTGCCATTTTTTTTTTGGTGAGCTGGGGATGCTCCATCCCCGGGAGTGTTCAAGCCCAGGCTGGATGGGGCTCTGAGCACTCTGCTCCTAGTGGGAGAGCTCCCTGCCCTGGCAGGGGTGAGTGGGATGAGATGATCTTGAAGGTCCCTCCTAACTCAAGCTGTTCTATATTGTGAAAATACCTGCAAGTTAAGAGGAGGTTTTGCATCTCCTGCTCCAAAGATGGCTAAAGCACCCCTGTATCTTTTTTTCCCTGTGAAAAAAAAAGTGTTTATCTAATAAATCCCCAAAAGCTTGGTCCTCTAGGACACAAATTCTTCGGGCAAGGAGCAGCTCTCACTAGAGACTTGCCCAGCACCTGCCCCGGCAAAGCCCTAAATGGCACAAAGCCTCTGAACTCCATCCTAATATATTGATTAATGCAGCAAGAACCTTAATTGAGGCCAAAAGTGCCCTATAATTCCTCACTCCAGACCAAGGCAGAACAGAGAAACGTCCCTCTTGATGGGTGGAGAGAAAAACCTGTCAACTCATTCCAAAATCTGAATGGACATGATTTAGTGGTGCTGGGTTAATGGTTGGACTCCATGGTCTGAAAGGTCCTTTCCAGCCAAAACAATTAATTCCACAGCTCAAGAGTGGCATCCAGGAGTAACAGGGGGACAACTGCTGTGGCAGGCAGCTCGTGCTGAGCTTTGTGCCCTCCATCGCTTGCCAGTCTCAACCAGATGAGGGAAAATCTGAAATGAAATAAAGCCCTCACCCTGCTCTAGCTTTAGAACAACAGCAAGGAGCTTAGAGGCTGTTATTTGATTTTTTTCACTCTTTCTTCTGCACAAAATGCTTGTGGAAAACGAGCACCGACCTCCCTGCAGCTCAGAGGGTACAATTTACCAATATGGAAATGCTACTTGCACAGAGCCCAGAAACAGCAAAGCTTAAAGGCTTTGCAGCCGAGAGCCCAACAGATCCAGCTCTCTGGAGAGTGAATGCAAAACCTCCCGTTGACTTCTGCAGGCATTAGAGCAGACCCTCAGCTGACTTGATAACCTAACAAAGGGAAAAATAATGGAGATTTCCAGCAAATTGGCTCAGCATTATTTTAACACTGTTAAGTGTTCCTGCTCGGAAGCAGTAGCCTTTGCATGTTTTTCTTCCCAGCCCCAAAGATAAAACTGTTTCTGTGAAAAATATTTTCTTAAGATGCTTTTTGGAGAGGGTCCCATCCTTGAAAGCTGCATTTGCTGAGGGTATCTCAGAAGGCACTTTCTCATTTGAGATCACCTCATTCCCCCCCAAAGTGGTAATTGCCCATATCATTACTGTCCAAGCAGGCAGTAACTTTCTTTCTCCTTCCTTTCCTGCTGCCAAAAGCCTTCCCACTCCAGCTTTGCAGCCACTTTCCCCCCCTCCCACCTTCATTCTAGCAAGGAAGCAATGAAACCCCAAACATTTCTGCATTGCCACAACATGAAAGATACAGACCAGGAATAAAGCATCCAGAAATCCTACAAAAATCAAGTTGTTTTGTAACTTACCCCATGCTCCTGTTTTTTTCCCCCCCAGGAAACAACCGTGGTTACACCCAGAATCTCCATCCCTCTTGTCCAGAGGTGTGGGATGAGATGTCCTTGGGTGATCTGTGGGCAAGCAGGGTGACTGTCCCAGTGAAGGGAAACATACAGTGGTTTGTTAATAAGGTAGATACTGGGTTGTCAAGATGAAATTTGAGTGGGGGAAGACAGGCAAAGACTTTAATTTTCAGAGTACTTGCAGGTACAGAACTATTCTGCCTTCAGAGCACATTTGTGCTAATTTAACGTTGGGTTTTTTTCACAGTTCATTTTTCACAGAATAAATAATTTTATTTATTATTCAAGATAGAAACACTGTAAGAACCAGGGGAACTTTTACTGAGCAAACTCTAGGAAAACTCACTCCTTCTCCACCCCCCAAAACATCATTTACTGTGAGAATGGGTGATGGACTTATTTGAACAGTTTCATTTAGAGACATGGGTCAGTGGTGCCCTGACAGTGCTGGGTTAATTTTTGGACTCAGTGACCCTAAAGGTGTTTTCCAATCAAAACAATGACTTTGATACCAGTAACTCCCCACCAAAGCATCAGCCCAGAGCTGTCACACCTCCTGTTCCCATGGGATGACCTGAAATCACAGGCACAGAACATTAAGAGCCAGACAAATCAGCAGCAGGAGCCTCAAGATTTCCTCCCTCATCTTCCTCTGTATTTAGGGCTCTGGCAAATATCTGTCTGTGGAAAGCCTGGCTGCAGCCTCTCCACTAACAAGCACCTTCATTCACATTCACTTGACATCAGCAGAAATGCAGATTTCCCTTGATTTTTTTCCTCTCCTTTTCTCTTTCCCTTGCAGGAAGAACAAACAAAACCCTTCTTATTCCCTGCCCAAACCAGACACCCCTTTGGCTTCAGTGAAGGTCACCTATCAAAGCCATATTCCAAGCAGGCTTTTGAATCCACCAGCATCTCTCATGCCTGTTTAAAAGCAGTGGCTGGAGAAAACTCTTTGCAGAGAAGTCCCTTAAAGCGTGTGGTGATGAGAAACAGAGGGTTGTTGAGTGTCATTTCAGGAGATGAGGGGAAGCACCAGCAGGGAGCTGCAGAAATGAGCTGTGGGGAGAGGCTGGGGGTACCCAGCCACGGTGACAAGCTGCTGCTGCAACCTCATCCCATCCCAC
This sequence comes from Ceyx melanurus, assembly GCA_024611195.1. Taxonomy (NCBI): domain Eukaryota; kingdom Metazoa; phylum Chordata; class Aves; order Coraciiformes; family Alcedinidae; genus Ceyx; species Ceyx melanurus. Next base: position 15,278 of record JANHGL010004253.1, on the reverse strand, counting down.
AGCCACTGGTTTAAGGCAGACAAGAGGTGGGAAACAGCTGCCAGGTGGAGATCTGGTGAGCAGGAGGTGGGACAAAGCTGCTCCCCGTGTGAAGGAGCTCTAGGAATAGCAGAGGCTACTGAGACTCTTTGGAGAGCAGTGTTATAATTTACAACTAAAGCACCTTCAAGTCTTTCAAGACACACAACAGGCCTCCCCACTCAGAGCTAAACCTCTAGATGGTTCAGTTTCCAAAGAGGATGACTTTCAGTAGGTTGGCTGCTAATTAAAGGGCTTTTTACACTGCTGGATTTACAAACAGGTTTCGTACTCCCCCTGCTTTCATTATGCAGCACAAAGAAACCAGATTGCAGGTTGGTTTTTGTTTTGTTGTGATTTTTTTTTCCCCAAAGTCTTTACCAACACCTCGCAGCTCTGCAGCACCCGAGCTCACAGGGGAAAGCAGTGACAGCCAAGGTAAATATCAGTGAGGCAGCAGCACCTTCCTCTTCACGGGGGTGGCCCAAGGGCTGGCACTAAGGGATGGAACTGCTGCTAAGACCCCCTTCAGCACCCTGCAGGACCCATGGATGCAGAGCAGGGTCCCTCACCTTTCTCCTCTGCTGCCTCCAAAAAGCAGCTGTGGAAACTTTGAGGAAAGATATCTTGGTAGAGACCAGCCCAGGGACAGCTGCTGGTGTTAACCTACCCACAACCTTGCCAAAATAAGGTTTAAACTCCCAATTTCCACTCCAATAGAATCACAGAATCCCAGACCTTTCAAGCTCACCCAGTGCAACCCCCCTGCAGGGAGCAGCACCCAGAGCAGGGTGCTCAGAGCCCCCCCAACCTCCCCTGGGATGGTGCCAGGGCTGGGGCAGCCACCACCTCTCTGGGCATCCCACATGGAGCAGAACAAGCACAGGACAAGGAGCTGCCTTCCCCTCCAAGCACTGCCAGTGCAGGCAGCCCCTGAGGAAGAGAAAATGCCCCAGTTTCTCAGAGGCAGCAGCCTGGCACAGTGGAACTAAGGGTCCCTGTCAGGAATAAACACCATTTCTGGAGAATTTAGGTATTTACCTTTCACAAAGCGAGCACTAAAATCTTCCTCCTTCCAGCAGGGTGTCACTAGCATCATCCAGGGATCAGAGGGTTTGTTTTTTTTCCTATCTGCTGTGCCTGATGAGCTGCCACCGATGTCCTTGTCTAGCAAATAATAAATAACAGTCAAAATAATAAATGGGTCTGTCTTCCAGATGGATATGAGCAACGTGTGCACCCTCAGCCCTGCCTCGGAGAGACAGCTCAGTGAGAAGCCAGAGCCCTGCCTGCAGCATTTCCCCAAATTCCCATTAGTGAGACGTGCCCAGAGCTGTGACCCCTTTTTCCCTGGGGGTCCCTTGCCCATTGCTGTGGAAACCAGAGTGACTCCTGAAGCCTGCTCTGGAGCTCAGGCTGCACAACAGTGAGAGTTTGAAAGCCCACGGGGAGATGTGATCCAGGGAAGGTGCCCCATGGCTAAGCAGGGACTGTGCCAGAGTGGGAGCTGTGGGCAGCCTGTGCAGGATCCATGGCACAGGGGTGTCCTGGTGACCTGTCCTCTGCATTCTCCATTTTCTAGAAGCTGCATCTGCACAAGATCACCTTCCAAAGGTGCACTGGTGTCTAAGTAAGCAAAGGGAATGGCGACAACTGGCATTTCCAACCCACTGCCCCTGAGCACTTTGATCCCCAGGTCAAGAGGGACAAGGAGCTGCTGGAGAGAGTCCAGCAGAGCCTGGGAGATGCTGAGGGGCTGGAGCATCTCTGTGCCAGGCCAGGCTGAGAGCCCTGGGGCTGTTGAGCTGGAGCAGAGCAGCCTGAGAGGGGAGCTGAGCAATGCTGGGCAAGAGATAAAGGGTCCTGGGGGGCAAGAGGATGGGTCCAGACTCTGAGCAGTGGTGCCAGGGACAGGACAAGGGGCACCAACTGGAACCCAGGAGATTCCATCTGAATGGGAAGAGAAAGTTGTTTGTGATGTACCCATCACAGCAACTCCTCTGCCAGCCTGGCACTGATATTAGGTAAGAAAAACCTCGTTTCTTGGCTCACGTGACCTCAGCATGACCCTAATTTGCTGGGAGTTCTGAAGGTAGGGTTCAGTTATGCCAGCCAGAGGGTTTTTCACTCGTGGTGGGGGCAAAAGGCAGCGCTGGCGGCCTCGGCTGATTTGCCGTGTGATGTAATGATCATCAAGCCTCAGTAAAGGCTTTTAAATTAAAGCCAACTCGCTCTGTAAATACTCTGTGTCTAAGATTATCCTTCTCTTTCCCTAATGGCTTCTGGCATCGGCCTTGTCAGTGGTTTATTGTGCAGCCCTTTGGCTGTGACAGCCTCTCCTATGAATAAATCATCCCCTTCGCTGAGCACCAGCCGATGAGACGAGGGATAAAGAACCACTCCAGCCTGTGCTCCCCAGCTCTACAGCACCTCCCGAGTCCTCTCCTGGTCCCCAGGCAGCCCTGCTCTCAAATAAACCCCACCGTGCTCACAGGGCTGGGAAGGAGAGGCAGAGTTTGGTGACCAGGACTTTGCTCCCCCGGTTAGCACCTTATTCCTGGGGTCAGAAAGGAGGGGTGTCAGAGGGTGAAAATACCCCAGGGGTGTTCCTGCTTGAGTTCCAGGTGCTGCCCTCATCCAACCTGGCCCTGAACATCTCCACAGAGGGGACATCCACAGCTTCTCTGGGCAGCCTATGCTAGTCTCACCACCCTCGTACTGAAGAGCTTCTCCCCAAGATCCAGTCTGTACTCATTAAAAGCTTTTCTCCTTGTCCTGGGGCTGGCTTTTCACTCCTGTGAAAAGTCATAGAATCAGAGAATGTTTAGGGCTGGAAGGGACCTCCAAAGGTCATCTAGTGCAGCCCCCCTGCAGGGAGCAGGGACACCCTCAA
>JANHGL010004253.1:0-12267 GCA_024611195.1 Ceyx melanurus | reverse complement strand
ACACCTCCAGGGATGGGGACTCAACCACCTCCCTGGGCAGCCCATTCCAATGCCTAACCACCCTCTCTGTAAAAAAAAGAGAAGTCTCAGAGCCCCCCAAGCTGAAGTGCTGGGGCAGACGTGGCTCACGAGCCACTGCAGAGATGTCCCGAGGCCCCAGGCAGCGTGTGGATATCACTGTGAGGAGATACCACCCCAGCTATGGCTGTTCCTCAAGATACAGCAGATGACCAGAGCCAGGACCCAACAAGAGGGCAGATGAAGCCACCTGCCACCACCACCCACCAGGGCACTGACTGGGGGCTGAGCTTAACCCCAGGTGGGAACAGACCCAGCTCTCAACCACAGGGACCAGGGGGGACCTGGTGCAGGCAGCACAGGGACAGACAAAGCAAGCAGAGGTGGCTCAGGTGAGGGAAGAGCAGCAGTGTGCTCTGCATGTTGTGACCCTGCAGGCGTGAGTTTAGAGCCACAGAAGGCCCAGGAGAGCCAAGAGGCAGCTGCAAAGCCAGGGCCTGCCCAGTACCTGCCCAGTACCAGGCCCAGAAGGAGCAGTCACTCAGGGAGTCAAGAGGCAGAAGCTGTTGATGGCTGCAGTGCAGGTTACATTACTATCAGCTGCAACACTGCCCTGTTGAGGGCTCACTGGCAGCAAGATGTGATTATGCATTCCGGGTACTATGATCAATTGGCCAATAGTTCCATTTTTAAATCGTTTATTCTATTAAGCTAATTTAGAGCCAACATTTTGATGAAGCAGTGGCTGGCAGGGAAGCTCTCCTCTGAGCAGCACTGGGGCTCCAAACTCAGCTCTCAGACCACTTCACATCCCCAGAATGTTCTGTTTTCTCTCCTTTCCCTTGACACTTCCTGGGAGTTTTCAAGTCAGAAGTTGGATCTGATGCTCTCTGCAGGGAATGGAGCTGACAGACTCAAGTTCCTTTCCATACTATCTCAAGATTCTCCTACTGATTTGGAGCGTAACAAGCTAATTATTGCCAGGGACTTTGGCAGGAGTGGCCAGTGCAGGTTTCAGGAGCTTTTGTGATTCCATTAATGGCTTCTTTTATGGGACATTAACTAATTTGGAACATGATACAAGGAAAAAAAAAAAAAGGAAAAAAAAAAGCAGCAGCAGCATTTCATCTTCTGCATCATAAGCTAATCTGATCATTATTTCTTTTTCAAGTTCCAGCCCAAGCGCTTTGGCAATCACCGATGAAATCCCATTTCTTGCTTCTATTTCAAGAGCCTCTGCTGACGTAACTCCCCTGACTCCAGCCCAGGAACCTGCCCATACAGGGAATGGGGCAGAACCCCCCTGCCCTCCATCATCTGAGCTATCTGACCATCTGGGCTGGGTCCCTGTGCACAGCAAACCTCTCCAGACCCCCAGTGAGAAGGCTTTCCCAGAATTCATTCCTGAAATGCCCTCTCAGATGTCATCCTAAGCGAGCTGTAGAGCAGGGTGCAGAGGAGAGGGCTGAAGATGTGCTTACACTCGCACCTGAGGGAGAGCCTCCAGTGGCTAAGCACTGGAACGAAAGGATGCATGCTCCTGGCTGCTGCCACGTAGCTCTGTGTTGGGCACCACATCCAGGATTTGTCACAGAACCAGGAGATGGAGCAGGGACAGGTTTGTGAAACAGTGCAAGCTGAGAAACTAAAAGGGCAAAGTTCTGCCCCCAGCTGGTCCCATAGGTGTGTGCCAAAGGTGTGGGCACAAAGCCCAGCAGGCTCAGGAGCTATCCAAGCAGCCAGAGGCCAGGTAGGCAGGCAGCTGTAGAGAAGTTTCACCCACACTTCTCCTGTTCCCACACCTCCCCAGTGTGTGGCCATAGGACCCTCACCCCAAAGCATTTCTGGTGTTTCCAGAGGAATATTGACGCTCCAGAAGGATGGGTTTGAAAAAGTGGAGACATTAACTCACAAACTCAGGATGACAGTCAGAAAGAAGCTGCCCTGTACCCCTTCTGCTTACACTGGAACAACAGCTGCATAAATATGTGCTGCTGGAACCTGTCAGGCAGAAGTTCTGCTCAGAAGACTGTGGTTTAGCACATCTGTCCAGGAATACCAACAATGGATGTGATGCTGTTGTATCAAAGGCAGAAACCCTGCTGGGAGGCACCAACAGCAGGACAAAGCAGAGAAATCTGTCCTGCTGCTGCCTCAGCACTGAGCTGAGCTCCAGTCCTCTGTGGGGTGACGGGCTCAGTCCCCAGGAAAGCTGTGGACTGGCAGGAGGATCCAGAGAATTCCCTGAATTAGCAGGAGCCTCCCAACCAGCCCACAATGGAATGAGGTTCTTTAACATCACCAAAGAGAAGGGCAGAGATAACAGCAGTTTGCAGCTGGAGAGGGAGCTGCAGGGAGGACAGGACCAGGCTGTACTGTGTGCCCAGGGGACAGAGAGCTGCAGCTGGAAATGCCCCGTTAAATGTTAGGAGAGCATTCCATACTATTACCAGTAGGCACTGGAGAAGAGTGCCTGGGGAGATGGTCTGAGTCTCCTCACCAGAGCCATGAGCAGGGACCAGACCAACACTCAGCACAGCAGATCCTGCCCTGAGCACAGGAGAGCCATCCAGCCTCTGTGGGCTCCCTGCAAACCTTCCCACACTCAGGATTTTCCAAAGCTGACCCTTTCCCTGAACACTCTCCAGGTGCTACAACCTGCCATTCCCAATGGCATTTTAGAATGGTACCTCAGAACCTGTCACTCCAGGGGCTGGTACCTCAGAACCTGCCATTTCATGGGTTGGTACCTCAGAACCTGCCACTCCAGGGGCTGGTACCTCAGAACCTTCCATTTCATGGGCTGGTACCTCAGAACCTGCCACTCCAGGGGCTGGTATCTTAGAACCTGCCATTTCCAGGGCTGGTTTCCACAGGTAGGTATTTCTGCATAAAAAGCTTGATACAATCAACTGACAATTAGTTCTCCTAACGAGGGGGAGGGTTAAAGCACCCAGAGCGAAACACTCACGCTATGCAAGACATATGTAAATTACACTGCAGCATCAAATTGAGCACGTTCATCTTTGACAAACCCCAGAAGCCATTGCCATGGCAAACTGGAACAGCTTTCAACACCAGTCAGCAGAATGAACTGGAGTAAAATCCTGTGCTCTACACCAGAGCTGCTCTGAAGTTCAGCTGTAAGCAGAACACTGGAGTGAGGAGGGCACCAAGAAGCCACCACGTGGACACTCCCCTGAGGATGAGGGATGCTTTGATCGAGATGCATCCTGCAGAGTATTAGACCCTTATGTGAAGTGTTCCAGTCAGAGCTCTGTCTGGAGTGGAGAAAGGCATGTCACAGAATCCTAGACTGGCCAGGGCTGGAAGGGAGCTCCAAAGGGCATCTAGTGCAGCCCCCTGCAATGAGCAGGAACACCCTCCACTAGACCAGGCTGCTCAGAGCCTTGGCCAACCTCACCTGAAATAGCTCCAGGGATGGGGCCTCAACCACCTCCCTGAGGAGCCTGTGCCACTGAGCCACCACCCTCAAGGGAAAGAACTTCTGATATCTAGTCTAAATCTCCTCAGCTCTCATTTAAACCCATTCCCCCTCATCCTTTCACTAGAGACCCTTGGGAACAGGGTCTCCAGCCTTCCTGCCCATGGGGCTGTGCTGTTCTCACCAAAGGCAGGAGGTGAGAGGAGCACCCCCAGCCCTTCAGCCCTCTCCAAAGGCACCCCAAAGACTCCCCCCTGCCCCAGGTTTGCTCTTGCAGCTCATGCAGCAGCACTTCTGAGTGCCTTTCTACTCGACCCTTGCTTCGTCCTTTCATCTCTCTGCTTTTCCCCTGTGCTCACAGTGCTCTCCCACGCTCTGCTTTTCAGACACATGCTCCACTTTGGGCTTTCTGCACATTCTTTTTTGCTCAGAGACAATAAAAACAGCTCCTGATTTAGCCACTCTGGTCCCTTAAGACCCTTCCTACTGCTCCACTGCGTTGGGATGGATTATACCTGGGCACTTAATACCATCCTTAAAGTACTGCCAGCTTTCCTGAATTCTTGTTTCTGGGTTTTTTTTCTTCCATTTGGGCTTGTTTTCTAAAGGATCTTACCTACCAGCTCTGATTTTCCCACCCAAGTTGCAAATCCTGACCCCAGGATTTGAGGTGCAGCCTCCCCAGTGCCCAGTAATCCCTGCCTTGTCCCTGCTGCCACCCCAGTGCTGGCACAGCCAGGATGCTGGTGGCTTCTTGTCCCCCTGGGCACACACTGGCTTGTCTCCAGCTGCCTGTCACCAACCCTCCCAGGTCCTTTCCCCACCAGACACTCTGCAGCTGCTCTGCCCCAGCCTGGAGCTGCAGGGGTTGTTGTGACCCAAGGGCAGGACTTGGCACTTGGCCTGGTTGACCCTCAGCCCATGGATCCAGCCTGGCCAGGTCCCCCTGAAGAGTTTTCCTACCCTGAAGCTTTTTATCACTGAGGGTGCCTCAGTCTCTCCCCTCATGCAGATCAGAGCTCCCACTGCACCCAGGCAGCCGCAAACAGGATAATTGCTCACTTGGAGAAGACAACCTTTAAATTATTTCCAACGCAGGATGGAATCCGGCAGCTCCAGCAGCTTGTAAAACAACCACAAAGAAAACAACAGAAATTTTCAGCAGCTCTGAATGCAGTTTCTGTCCTGGGTGGCAGAGCAGGGATGCCAGCTAAGTGAGGTTCCTGCTCTCAGAGCACTGTGTCTTTTGTCACACGTGCTTATCCATTTTTTAAGAGCATCTCCCGTAGCTAGGAAGCAGCAAACACAGGCAGTGCATTTGGCACAGGCTGCTGAATGTCAGCAAGATGTTCAGGATGATAAAACCAGTCACCTGCTTTAGTGCCTGCTGCTAACTCCAGCAGCTCGCAGTGCCCCGAGAGGTCAGGCAGGCTGAAGAAATGTTTGGTTTCCTGCTCGGTGACAATTATGCTGTTAAATGCCCTACGAGATGTCAGGATCTGAGGACAGAGGGGGAGCTTTATTTACAAAACGAAGCGTCTCCCATAAAGGGGCAGAAAACAGAAACCTTTCTCTGCTTTAAAGACCTCGGATGCAACTGACAATCCCATAATTGCTGGTGAAGAAACACTTGTTTGGACAGTTGGAAGGGGCAAACGCAGTGGCCTCAGTTAGAGCCAGAACATTTATCTTGGATTTTTACACCTGATTTCAATGGGAAATGACAAATATATCAGAAAGCAGAGCCTTGTCACTTTATAACCTGGCTGCCTCTTGTCTTTTATTCTCAGCCATCACCAGAACTGCCACCAGCTCCTCCTCCTACCCCCCAGCCCAGCCCTGTCCCTCACCCATCTCTGTCCCCTGGCCTCACCATGGGCTGGTTTGCTTCCAGGACACTGGAGTCACATCCCAGTTAAGACCTGGGACTGAGCACACTCTTAAACCCTGCTTTGGGAAATCTTCACCTCTTCACCTGCCTCCCACCCTCTCTGGTATCTCTAAGCTCCTTATTCATATTTTGACCTTGCTCTGATTTCTTCTCCACCCCCCTTTCCACCAACTCCTGGATGCAGCTTTTTGTTTGTTTGGTTTTTTTTGACAGAAATATCTCTTTGCACCTTTAGGTTCTTCACAAATCTGGCTCCAGAGTCACTTTAAGCTTATATTTCCCAGGAGGAGCCCTTCCTATTGCGTGCTTTCTTTTCACCTTAGAGGCTTTTAACCAACTGAAGGCTCTGAGAAACCCAACTTCCATAGGAGTACATGGGAATAACACACAGACACCTGACATACACCTCACACCTTAAACCTTTGCAGTTTAAGGTCTGAAAAACCTCTGGAACTTCACTGGTTGTTTTTTTTTTCAGGCAGCTGAGGCTTTCCAGGAGCATTTTTTGTGTCTTACGACTGTCTGGCAACACCTGCAATTGCAACCATCCCAAAGCTGCAGAAGGGATGAGCTCCAGACAACGTCACCAGCAATATCTGTCACCTTTTAGTCACACCCAGGGAGCCTTTCCTGTAATCCGTCCTGATAAAAACCCACCTTTTGAGACAGGGTCTGTATTATCTGGTCATGCATTTGCTCTGCCTCATCCCAAACTCCCATCAGCAAACACTCAAGCCATTAAATCTGCTCGACTAAATAAACAGTTGGCTCTGCAAAGCCACATTACCAGGCTGGTTTAGCCTCCTATACACCCTGCTCATTAATACAGTGAACCACAATATTCCCAGGGAAGGGCTGGAGAGCTTCAGGACCAACAGAGGCTGTAAAAGTTGTTCCCATTTCCCATTCTAGAGCTACGGTGCAAAAAGATGGATATTTTTCCTTTTTTTTTTTTTCCTTGCAGCTGTAAAAGCAGCAGCAGAGCAAAGTACCTAAGCTGGTTAATAGCTGGCTTTCTAAATGCTAACAAATCTGGTCTTACCTCTGAGGGCAGGACAGGAGGAGGGTCCTCAGCATCACTTTCTCTACTGCCATGGAGAGGATCAAGCTGTGAGCAGCTACTCACAGACAAGGCTGTTGATGCAACCAGTCAGGAGGGGGTTCTGGCTGCACAAGGATCCAACCTAAAGGGAACAGAGAAGCAGTGGGTGCAGGGCCAAGCACAGGGAGGATGGATGTGGGGCTCGAGGCACTGCCTTGGTCCTTTGGGCCACCAACCCACCCCAGAGTGAGCCCAAGGACAGTCAAACTGCACTGACTAACTCTCCTGCAACCTGATGGTGATGAGCAGGATTATGTGGCACTGATTTTCATGCTTGAGCTTCATAGAAGTTCCTCATTGAGTCATTTGTGTTAGAAAGGCTATTTAAACTCATCCAGTCCAACCATTCCCCAGGGCACCACTGCCCCATGGCCCTCAGCACCAGGCCTTGGAAACCCCTCCATGGGTCACAGGGACTCCACCCTTGTCCTGGGAAGCCTGGAGGGGAAGAAATTGTTCCTCAGCTCCAACATCAACCTCCCCTGGGGCAGCTTGAGGCTGGTTCCTCTTGTTGCATCACTTGTCACTCAGTAGAGCACTAAGAATGTAGTTTTACTACATACAGAGAATATCCACAACAGGGTTCCCAGGAGAAGTTCTCACGTTCCCAGCGCTACCCCAAAACTCCAAGTACAGCACGTTAGGGGCGTGCAAAGTAATTAACAAAAGCCTCACACACCCCAATCAACTCAGAGTTACACCAGCAATAAACGCGCCCTTTGCATTATTACCAACACACACCATTTAGAGGCATGTTTGGATATGAATCTAACATGATAGCTTTAGTAAGTTAATTAGGTAATTGCTAAACATAGTAATTGATTTTTAATTACAGGGAGCAGAGCCTGCAGCAGAGCCAAGACTGGCAGCTCCTCTCCTCGTTAGGGAACAAAAGGAACTCCAGCAACGCTCCAGCATCCCCAGGCTCAGACAAATCCTCTTTTCTCTACCTTTTTTTTCCCCTCCTCCAAGCCATTTATTTACAAACTCACCAACATTTTCCTACCCTGATTGGATGAGTATTCTTTGAGATCTTCAGTGCCTGCTTCTCCTTTCCCAGCTGCCCCATGCCCAGCACGTGTGTGATCAGAGCTACTTCAGCCCAACACCAAGGATCACCCCGGCTTGTCCCAGTGTTTGCTACTCACCAGCTGGGCTCTTGCTGTCACCCCAGCAGCTACACATCTGCTTTATTTTTACCTGTGCAGACAAACCAGAGCTGTAAGAAGCCCCCTCATCACCATGAAGAGATGCCACCCCTTTAGATGCCTCCCCGAGGGGCAGCGGTGCCACATCGCGGCTCACAGATGCTCGGGGACAGATGCAGCAGGTCAGATGTGGACCCCCCCTCTGCCTGGCAGGGGGATTAGAGCCTCCTCTGCCTGGCACAGCTCCCTGCTATTTCAGGAAGGCTGACCCCCAGCTGAACCTTCCCAGCCTGTGCAGCTCGCTGAAGGTTCTGTGGCAGCGACACTTGACGGGCAGCAGAGGAAAGAGGCAGAGGGAGAGATGCTCACTGCTGGGCTGGCCACGCAGGGGAGGGGGGCTGCGGGTGTTCCAAGCAAGAAGGTGAGATGTGATGTCCGTTTCTCTTCCCGTTTTAGCTTTGTTTGCCTTGTTCCTGTTGTTTTATTCTCTTTTCTTCCAGAACGGGGCACTGCTCTTCTAGTGACAAGGCTGTTTGGGGAGACTGAGACCCACCACAGGCCATGCCAGGGCAGAGTGAGCCCCTGAAATGCCACAGCAAGACCTTTAAATGAACTGGGGTGCCCAGAAATGACCACAACACTCCAGATGTGGCCTCACCAGGGCAGAATAGAGAGGCAGGAGAACCTCCCTCAACCTGCTGCCCACTCTTCTTCATGCCCCCCAGGATGCCATTGTCCCTCCTGCCCACAAGTTCCCATTGCTGTCCCCTGGAGCACTCACTGCCCACCAGGACCCCAAGATCCCTCTCCCTGGAGCTGTTTCCCAGCAGGTCACCCCTCATCTTTCATCCCTTGGGGCTCTTCTAAAGCCACATTTTTGCTGCTTCCTTCAATCCCCTCATGTGGGGACGACTCTCCTACTGCCGTTTATAAAATGGATTAATTGGAAATATTTCTGCCTTGACACTCCAGTTCTGATGCCTGAGCCTCGGGGTTCATTTTTAATTGGTGCAATTTGTCCGTTTGCTAACGATGCAGACTCAAAATGTTTGTCAAATCCCCTTCATTTGTCAAAGCAAAAACACCCTCATATTCCTTCCTCAGTAAATTCCTACCCTGGGAGCTGCAGTTCTCTGCTACAGACACAGCTTTAATAGAGACATCGTGTAAATTGGCTTCCTCTATTTTCTATTAAAAAAAAAACAAACACAAATCTGAATTCCCACACTCGAGTTCTGCAGCATCTTATGGCTTTGGCAACAGGTCTTGGAACCACAGGCTGGTCTGGGTGGGAAGGGACCTCTAAAGACCAACCTGCAGAGAGCAGGGACTCTGCACCCAGAGCAGGGTGCTCAGAGCCCCCCAACCTCCCCTGGGATGTCTCCAGGGCTGGGGCAAAGCTTTTGAACACAGAATCACTCTCAAAATCTGCCCGTGCAAACAACTTCAAGTGAAAATCAGGGCTGCAGAGAAAGGCAATCAATCCTAATCCCCCAGTCCTAACTCTTCAGAGGATGATGTTCCACCACCTGCACCAGGCTCCCTGACCATCATTTCCAGGAGTGATGAGCTAGGAAGACATAATAATAATAATAATAATAATAATAATAATAATAATAATAATAATAATAATAATAATAATACCACCACCTAATTAACGTTTTTCTCGCTTAGCATCACTCCAAAAAATAGCTGAAATAGCCCTTGGTGTGACTCCCCCCTCTCTGCACTGAGACCTCAGAAGGAAATCCCTCAGAAGTTAAATCCCCTCCCAGCCCAGTTCTCTTTCCCATCCTTCCCTCAAACAGCCTCAGGGCCACCCATTTCTCTCTGTAACTGGAAGGAGTAAATGTTGATTTACTGTGAAATATCTCCTGGGGCTCCCTACCCTATAGCAAGAGCCCTTCTCATTTATTCCATCGAGGGAAAAAAACCTCATTGCAGGGGAGCAGTGGAAAATTGGCATTATTTTCTTAGACTGTTCCAGGCTGTCGCCCTCCCAGAAGTTTCTCCTCACGTTGAGGTGGAGCTCCCTGTGCTCCAGCTTCCATCCACTGCCCCTTGTGCTGTCCTAGGGCACAGGAGCCTGTCCCTGCCTCCCTGACCTGGGGGTAGAAAGAATGATGCTGGGGAGCACCCAGCAAACATCCTTATGATGTAAGAGGAGCTCAACTGCATCTAGGACACAAAAATAGATATCTAGCTCACTGAATGCTCCCTGTTTGCATATTGCTGGGGTGCCAGCTGGCCTCAGGTGCCACGGGGAGCAGGTAGCATCACCTCCCACCACCCGTGTGAGGAACATGTGGATGCACCGGGAGAGGTGGAGAGAGGGGGATTAAATGGAAACGTTTCATCTCCGACTCCTGCACTGGAGGACATTCACACTGAGGGATGTGCAGGGAGCAGAGTCCTGATTTTGTTATTTTAATGGGAGGGAAAAAAAGAAATGAAAATGGAGAAGATGCAGAAAAGAGGCACCGACGTATCTCAAAGGTTAAAGAAAACATCTTCTTTGAAGATATTCAAAGGATTCATTGTTTTTGTTCATCAAAAAGGAAAAACAAGAGGGAATGTTAGAAACATGCAAGTGCTTTCATGGGGAGAAGGGGAAAACACTTTAATCTCGTGAAGAAAGGCAGAGTAAGCAGCAGTGGTTGGAAGCTAAAACCAGGGAAACTAATATTGGAAAAACCAGATTTTTCTAGTATTTTTTTTTTTCCAAAGGAAAATAACGACTCCAACAGACAATTAATCACTGGAATATGAGCTCAGCCCCTGCCCACCACCCAAAGCCAAACACCAGTGAGCAGGGAGTGGCAAAGCTGGGCAGTGAAAAACCCCAGTTACCAAACACTGTCTACAAGTAAGGAGGGAAAACACCTCTCCGTAGAAGGGAGCTGCAGAAATATAAGCAGCAAACAGAAAAAGGTCATTAAAGATGTTTTATAAACTTGCTCCCCAGCAGGACTCTGCACTGGTCCTTATGGACTTTGGGTCACCAAGAGGACACCAGGAGCAGATAATTCAGGAGACTCAGATGCTTACACTGGATTTACAAAGAGTTTTCCTGCAGTTTCCTGAGCACAGCAGGTTTGTACCTCACCCAATCCCCCTTCCCTGCAGTGCTGGGCTAGGAAATACCCAGTAAAGTATTCCACTCATCTCCAATTAGCATCTCCAATCATTAATGACCAATTTATTTGTATTCAGTTTTCAGCAAGCTAGAAGGAAGTCTCCTTTAAAAAGAAAGAAAAAAAAAAAGGGGTTGATCCAAGTCCTCATTCTCTAAAACACATTCTGCACTGAAACAAATGAGATTCTCTGGTGCCATCCAGGCTGTAATGGCACCAGTAGAATTAGCAGAGAGTGATACTGGAGGGGCAAATATCAGAACGATGAGAGAAATTTAATTAGACTTGAAAAAGTTAATGAGAAGTGTATAAGGGGGGGTGAAAAAAAAAACAGCCAAGATTTCAATAAGTATAAGAGACATTTCATCAAAGATTTTGCCGCTGACTAATTATAAAAGTAATTAAAATGGTGTTTGTAAGGAGGCTCTATCTGGAGGAGAGAACAATAGGATACAGAGAGGGATGGGTAAGACTTTAAAGCAGTGGCATTAATCAGAAAGTGAGAGTAAAGGATCCTCCTGCTCTAACGAGTTTGAGTTAATTGCTGCACCATTTCAAACCAGGCTGGTGCACAGGGGAGGGACGTGGAACTCTGCTCCTGGTGGGGAGGTTCATCTCTTCTAAGTTACTCTCTGAAATAGCTACAGGAGGAAAAAAAAAAAACGACATTAAAAAGAGATTACATTAAACAGCTCAAATCCACCAGTGGCTGCCAGGAGAAAAACAAACCTCTGAGGATGAGTGGAAGAGCTGCTAAGCCCTGGGGGGATGCAGAGGAGCTGGGGGGTGGCCATGGTAAGATGCTCTTGAGGGTCACCAGGCTGGCTAAGAGCAGCACAGCCCTTGGTGACCTCACCTTGGCAAGGTGACTGTGCCAGGAGGTCCTCTGGGCACTGCCAGGAGAAACTTTCCTTGGTGCTCTTCAGTCCCAGGTTCTCCTGGGTCACACCCTCAGCTGGAGAAACCCGAGCTGAGCATCCACCCACACCCTGAGTGTGGCAGAGGCTGCAAGGGGGTAAAGTGCCCCCCAAGGAAGAAGATGGTGCTCCTGGGAAGCCCTGGGTGCTTCTGATCACACCCTGCTGCACAGGGCAGGCTCCAGCCCATGAAATGCCCAGGCTCCACTCCCATGGCACATGGGGGAAGGCTGCATGGAAGACTAAACCTGCTCTATCTGGAATGTTGGGACATGGATTAGAGAAATGTACGTGCTGAAAGTCATGGAAACGCAGAATGGGTGGGAAGGGACCTCAGAGATCATCCAGTTCCAACCCCCTGCCACGGGCAGGGGCACCTGCCACCAGAGCAGGGTGCTCAGAGTCCCGTCCAGCCTGGGCTTGAACACACCCAGGGATGGAGCATCCACAGCTTCCCTGGGCACCCTGTGCCAGGGTCTCCCCACCCTCACAGTGAAGAACTGAGACCTTCTGGGGCCTGTCAGGGTGATGAGGACAGAGATTAGAGCAGGGACAGGACAAGGGGAGATGGTTTAAACTAAAAGAGGGAGATTGAGACTGGAGAGAAGGAGA
>JANHGL010004251.1:19675-42205 GCA_024611195.1 Ceyx melanurus | reverse complement strand
TCCCCCCCCCGCGCGCGACACTCTCCGCGTTTGTTGAATAAAAACACGACCGGGTGGAAGCGACTGGGGGGTGGGGTGGGGGGGGGGGGGGGGGGGGGGGGGGGGGGGAGGTGTTGGAAAAGACCACTTTACTGTAAATACCGGTAGGCTGCAATAAAGCAGCTTTTGAAGAAAGATTTCTCCCCTCGTCTTATGGGCAATTACATCCACAGATAAGTTATTCGTTCCTTGCGGGTTTTTTGCTTTGCTTTTAGTTTGGTTTGTTTTATTTGGTTTTGTTATTTAACACTATTTTCCTTAGTGGTTTTGATTGGTTGGGGTTTTTTGGGGTGGGGGGAGGCGGCGGAGCGAGAGAAGCAATTGGAGATCTGAGGAACCGACGTGTCCGCAGAGAGGAAAGAGCCTGCAGTGTGCCACTGGTTCCGCGCGTAACCTTGGGCTGGGTACCTGTGACCTTTCTGTACCAGTGCGACTCCTCGCAGAAAATGATGCTTGCGATCTTTACTGTCTTGGTCGTGTATTTTTGTATTTGAAAAAAAAAAAGCAAAAAAAAAAAAAGCAAAAAAAAAAAAAGCATAAAACTAGTAATTTAAAGTTTAGATTGTATGTAATGATTGCATAACAGATCTTAATGAGGAAAGTTTCATAGGAAAACTCGGGCATAGTTGATTTTCTGCTTGTGAGTGTAATGGGGCAGATTATCTGCTGTACTTGTACTACGGAAGATATAAGAGGAGTTAATTATCTGAACATTTTCTTGACACTGAGCGATCTGGGCCCATAAACACCAAGAGGAGCCTATTGTCTGGAAACCCCTTGGAAATGTGGAAATGTTTTTCAGACATTTATGAAATATGCTTGGTGACCTTGAGCAATCATTCTTAATGTCTGGCATGTAAAAAAGATTAATATTAATTAATATACTTGGTATTTCCATATGTTATTCTTGACTGTGTGGGCAATACACATCTGATACACTAGCAGAACTAAATTTGCAAACAATTTATAAGAGAAAGACATTAGGACAGACTAGAATTCAAGGTTGAAATTCATGCTTTTTAATTCTGTATCAGCACTGATGTAAGGAGCATCTTTAGCAGTTCATTTTCAGCAATAGTTGATTCATAACAGGTATTATTTTCTCCATAATTATGTTTGGGGTTTGTTTTTTTAATGCATAACTGGGGTACAGAGCACAAGAAGTGTGACTCAGGTGTGCATAACATACAACTTTAAAAGTACAATTGTTTCATGACGACACTGTAGAACAAATGACCCCAGTTTACGTAGGTTATCTGTCTTACTCAGAGTTTTCTCTGAACTCCTCTGTTCCTGGTCATTTCAATGTAATTACAGTGGCATTTAATTAAAATAAATGCACTAACACCACTCGTCCATCCCACCCCTCAGCTACAGGTCACTGTTTCTAAAGGCTGGCATGTCTTATGCTTCAGCTATTCCTATGCGTGGTGTAGCATATTAGCTATAATTTCTGAAATAAGTGGGTTTTTAGTGATACAGTGGGCTGTGAATTTGAACAGTTGAAGCATAGCACATGATCTCTTGTACCACCAAGTAATTTCAGGCAGAACGTAGGAGTGGACAAAAAGGGGCAGCAGCATCCTCAGTGACTGCAATAGATTTGCCAGGGGATGTTTGCTTAAATAATCTCTGTAGAATAATTCCAACATGATGAAAGAAAAAAAATGATCTTAACTCTCAAATTCCTTTTCTTCTGTCATACCATGATGTTCCATCTCTATTTTATCACATTTATCTTCTAGTTTGAGGTCTCTGATGGGAATACATTTCTAATATACAAAGTAGACCTCAAAATAGTGCTAATATTAGCATCTTTCCTGCCTGCTAAACTATTATTTTGCCAGTAAGCTTTGAATCAACCATCTCCTTTTATTCTCCAAGAAAAATAAACAGTGCTGGGTAGTGGTCAGATTTATCAAAATCTGTTATCTCTGTGAGGGGCGTACCTCCATCCACCCTAAACTGGTGGAGGCATGCCTAAGGAATTATAGACCTTATGAAATTATGAAGTTTACTTATAGCAAATACAGTTTTGTACAGTTTTGTTGTCACAGACCTCTGCTTGTTTCACATTTCCCATGTTTCAAGCATTTGCAGTTCCTTAGTTATACGTAAAAAAAAAAAAATAAATAAAATATATTAATTAAAAAAGGTTATTTTATTATGTCTAACTGTATTTAACCTCCATGTTTTGGTTATTAAACTGGATGGATGGATGATAAACAGCGGCCGGCAATACTATTTTGTAGGCAATTAACTTCTCAAGCTGTCAGTGAATTTTGCTTGGGAACACTGTTTGCCTTAATAGTAGTTAAATAATAAGATAAAAGTGTTACCTCTAGGGGCATGTAACTGATTCTGGTTACATGTGGAAGCTTGATTCTGCAAGCCCAACACATACAGGATCCAGTTCTTCCCCCTTTTCCCCTCACATTAGGTGGATTGGTGTAATCCAGCCCCTATCAATAGGTAGCTATAGTTAAATACTGCCCAAAGACACAGCCAGTACTCACAAAACACTTCCCGAGAGGCTGGATACATGAGTAAGTTGAATTTCAAACATTGCCATATCCTTCAAAATGATGATTTCTTTTCCTTAGTTTAAATGTCATTATGAAACATCGTTCAATTTCAGGATAAGGAATAACAGTTGAAGGGATGTGCTTGATGTTTGGCTTGGCCGTTGTCTTCTACCTGTTGCCAGGATCACGGAGCTGGTGGTAGTGAAACCATGGGAAAAAAAAGTGTAGAGGAAGATTATGTGCGTCAGCAACACTTTCTTACACTATCAAGAAGACAGTTATCTGTTCCAACAAAATAGAGTGATTTATATTTTGATATCCTTGAACTTCTACACAAACAGGTGAAGTGAGTTTATTCCCTTGTACATTTATTTACATACTTCTGATACAGGGTCATTCTGCTTATACATTTCATAACCTTACTGTAAGAGGATGTGAACTCCCATCGACTTCTTTCTCTCTGACCTGTCTCAGCTTCTTTGAGTGCTAATGTACCATGACTGTGCTACTACTCGGCTGTGAAGTCTGTGTTATTTGGAAAGGTGGACAGGCCATCTTTCCAGACAATTTTATAAAGCAGTTTGTTGATCCTACTCATTCAGTAACCCCTAACGTCATGCTGTGTCCCTCTATAGTAAGAGTAACTCTAAGGGACACAGTTGCCCTACCCTCTTAAATTGAGACTGCCAATTTTCTGCCACTTTTTATCCCCCCTTCCCTCATCCTGTGAAAACAATTATGAGTGGTTTTGTACGTGAAAGAGATTCAGAAATAATAGTCTCTGAAAAGACTTTCTTAAGTAAAGATTACTTGCTTGCGTGAGTATTGCACTCACAGATTTCCAGAAAATTCCAGGTTAAATAAATTTGGGTCATGGTTATGCAACTTTGTGTGTATTTGGGAATTCCTGAACCTAATCAGACTTTAAAGTATTTTAAATATAACTGAAACAATGTCGAAGTTACTAGCTTGTACACTATTGTATGGGAGGGGAATAAAGCTGAGGAAAATCTGGAGTGTCTTATTTCCAGTTTATTATTTTTTTGACAAAGCTTTAGTAATTTTGTCTACCTTTCGAACATTGCTTCCTCAAAATTTGCATTTCAAGTGGCAAGTCCGTAAGCAGGCCGATACATCGTGCGGGGAGGGTGTTTTGGAGAAAACATCGATCAAAGTTCCCTTGGTCTGAAGAGGGAAACAAATCTTCCTCGTGTGACAGGCATACCCCCGAACACGCCTCGACTCAACAGCGTGTCCCCGTGCGGGCCGGTGCTGCGGGTTGCAGGCTCGGGCCAGGCGGGGGTGGGGAGGGTCCCCGGACCAAGCCCTCTCCCCACTCCTGCCGCCCAGCAGCGCGCAAGCGGCGCGGGGCAGCCCCCGGAACCGCCTCTCGGTGGGCTCCGCCCGCTGGGCGTCTCCCCGGGAGATCGCGGCTTTTGTTCAACCTCCCGGGGGGCAATACCCGAGCAGCTCCCGGGGTGTCGTGCTCCTGCGTGCTGCCACCCGCTGGCCGTGCGCGCTCTCCCGCCGGCCCCGGGGCTGGGGCTGCGGCAGCCCCGCTGCGGGGCGGCTCTGCTTCGGCGGGCGGGAGAGGGAAGCTAACGGAGGTAGTGGGAGCAGGGAGGGCAGCTGTTCCCGCGGTCTCTTAGACGCCCTTCTGAGGGCCAGGTAGCAGCAAATGTTTTTTAAGTGATGTGGCGTTTCTGGGGAAAAAAAAGTGCTGTCTTTTATTTCTTCTGCAACAAGCGGGAATCTGAAAAATACTGTTGTTTATTTAAGGGAAAAAGTCCCGATAGAATAGAACCAATCGCGCTGTATATATATAAAAAAAGGTTTATGAAGCAATAGAGCCAAATGTTTTCAAGGAATAGCTGAAGTCTACACCCCTCTTGAGTATGAGCAGAACATGGAAGTATCCAAAAATCGTTGAAAACCATGTGCTCTTTTTCTTCTTTCTTTTTTTCTTTTTTTTTTTTTTTTTTTTTTCTGAAAGAGATTTTGTAATGTACCTGTCTGACTGGCACGGATAGCCAAGAGCCAGGGTCCTTCAGGGTATTTCTGTTCAAGAAGAGACCGATGGTAGAGATCAATATTTCTTTGATGCAATATTTACAGAAAATTTGCAAAGGCCTGTTTGCCCAAACACAACAGGACACCAGCAGAAGAAAGTTGGGTTTTTTTGTGGTCTGCTTTTTCCAACACTGTTTCTTTCCTGGTAGCAGTCTGTTTGAAAATCTATTCTGTTTACTGTTTTGTTTTTGTTTTCCTAAGCAGGTTGCTCCAGCTTCTCTTTCTCTTTCTGTTTGTTTCTTACTGCTCTTGGAGGCTGTTCCCCAGCAAAATAATCCCAGGCATTCAGCCTTCCCCTCTGCCCTACAATTCATTTGGCTATTTGCCTTTGTTTCTGGTGGCCTTTGCATCTGCTTTAGGTAGTAACCCTTTTTCCTCTAGCTTTTTTTTTTTCTCTAGCTTTTTTTTTTTTTTAATCAACAAGAAAAACAAATACAAAACAAAATAAAAACAAAACAAAAACCCAAACAGACAAAAACCAACCAACCAACCAAAAAACTTACAACAAACAAACAAATAAACCCTACAACTTCAGAAGGGAGCCTAACTTCCTTCATCATTTCTTTTGACAGAAGGATAATTTTTCTAACAGTAGGAGTAATACAGTCCTGGAGTAGATTGTCAAGGGATTTTTATAGAGTCCCTATCACTGTAGCATTTTGAGCTGCACAAATATTTAACAGGAATGACACAAGTACAGTTGTCCTGACTCAGGGCAGTGTGATAGTCTAGATGATCTCATGTTTACTTCCAGTCTTGTTTTATTGGATTTCTAGGATATATACACCTTATAAATAGCCCCAGGATTATCACTGATGAAAGGGATAAAACAGTCTCTCTCTTTTTTTTTTTTTTTCTTTTTTCTGGTCTCCTTATTTGATTGTGCAAAATAAAGGGTATAAAACTATGATTATGAATCACTTCTTATTGTTTGGGATAAGCTATTGTGCAATTCTTACTCGTGCAAAAAAAATTCTGGTCTACTTTGTGCATGTGCAAGACCACCAGGGATCTAAAGAGACCTTTGGGGAAATCTAGTCACTACAGAGGACAGTTTTGCCTGCATTTTTTCAGTGTACCCTTTCAGTGGGAGTTTTATGTGAATAAAATGAGGAAGGTTTGCCCTCGGAATGGGCTGATTGCTTTCAAGGAGAATTATCATTTATCTGCATTATTTAGACAGTGTCTGGGAAACTCAGTGGAGCCTCAGGCTCCCATTGTGTTAGACATTGTATAGATGAGTAATTAATGGTGGGCCTCCTTCTGTTTTGTTTAATGTATATATTGTACAAATACAATGCATTGAGGAAGACTGCTGATGTGGGGAGTCAAATGCAAGGAAGGCGATTCTGCAGTCCCATGAACTGTGGCTGACAAGTGGTTGCTTCAGCTTGCCAGTTGCCTGATGGATGGACACTGCAGGCCTGCTCAGCATTTAAAGAAGAACTGACAAAGTTTCATATACTGATGGTCTCATATGCACAGGCAACATGTGTGCTGAAGGAAGAGGTGGATATCTTTTTCAGTATCGTATTGGAAGCATATTTTTTCAGATACACATCTTAGGTACAATTACTGATTTCAGAATATTCATAATCACAACAAAGTGAGTACAAAGCTGTTAGCACTAGAAAAGTATGTAGTTTCATGTGCTTGCAAGAGATGTTGAATGAAACCTTCTCCCAGTCAGTGGGTGTCATGGCTGAAACACCACACCTACTGATACAGACTCTGTTGTAGATGGCTGGTTTGTGGGGCAGAAGAAGGAGGAGTGTGTATCTCCAAAAACCTTGTTGTAGCAAACACTACCACAATGGCAGGAAGTTTATATGTCTAAATAATAATAACAGATTGCTAAAAAAAATTACAGTCAAGTCATTTCCACAAAAAGAAAAAAGATTCATGCATGTTCTGCTGAGTGCTCATGGACACAAAACAAAATGGTCACTTAATGTTAATAAAATATTCATGTGAACATTACATTTTCATTACTGATGTGGGAGACCACAAAATCAAATACAAGTGAAGTGTGCTTTCAGTTAAACTGCTGATTAAGCAAAGGAACAGTATTTGTAGCAGGGGAGAATGAGGTAATCATAGGAAATGAACATGTTTTTAATTTCATTCGTTGCTTTTAATCATACAATAAGGGAATGTTTCTGGGTGCCTCACTTAATTCCTACACATTTATCTTTTTTTTTTTTGCTGACTTGTAAAATCTTTTGAGGCTGCAGTAGTAGATTTTTTTAAAGGTGAATAACTCCAAACACAGATGTTGCAAGAATTGCTGTCATCTCTTGAAAGCAGATGTAATGGAAGTGGATCATTGAGCTGATATTCAGCCTACTACCTTATGGTGACCAAATCAAACTGTTTCTTCCACTGGAGTTATGTATAAGGACGTGGAAGAAACCTCAGAAACAAAATCTCCTAAGGGTAGCTTTTTATTACACCTCTCAGTGACCTGAAATGGTCTTTCATTCCTGGTACAAAGTGTTCTGAGTTCGCTGACAAGAACTTCCTTTGTCCTAATAACTCGGACCTGGTGAGAGATCCCTGGGCTGCACCAGAGTTTGGCCTTTGGTTTACCTCTCCCAGCTGATGTATCGACCCAACAGTTTCCTCTGCAATGATTTCTTGAGAAGGTGTCCTTCTTGTGACAAAATGACCTTCTTTGCTTTGTTTAGAAACATATAAGCACAACAAACGTGCTGAACATGTAACTGTATCATGGCAGTATAAATTACACAGATGCAATTTATTGACTGTGGGAAGATCAGATAGTTTAAAAGTCAATGGTTGGCTGTCAAGTTGTTAATTGAACATTTGCTGAAAAATAACAGTGGGTAAGGGATCTAGATATTCTTTCAGGATAATAAAGTTTAAAAACAAGAGCTGTCTGCTACCCTCCTGTGTTGGCTATATTTAAAGAAATAGCGATGAGTTAAAAATCACACTCCCCAAAACATTAACACTCAGACTTTGTTATGTTACCAACCCTTTAGGCTGATAATACTGAAATAATTTTACACCCCAATTTAAAGGTTTGTTGATTTTAGTTGCTTTTTAACTTTCAGATGGGGAAAAGAAAGTAGGTTTCTCCCTTTTGAAGGCTGTCTATAATTAATTTTGATTTGCTTTTTCCATGTGCAAGTTCAACTTTGTAACCACGCTGAACACAAGCATCAAATTAACATCTTACTTTAAACAGACATCTTGCCTCAAGTATTATTTCAATAATTTAAAAAATCTTAAAATCTT
The DNA here is from genome assembly GCA_024611195.1 of Ceyx melanurus. NCBI lineage: Eukaryota > Metazoa > Chordata > Aves > Coraciiformes > Alcedinidae > Ceyx > Ceyx melanurus. The sequence goes on along the minus strand of JANHGL010004251.1, from coordinate 34,310 downwards.
ACAAACCATTCCCTCTAAATTGTTTCAGCAAGACTAAGGAACACACAACTATTCATGCCTCCCTTCTTTTTGAAAACAAATGCACAGAATTTATAGCATTTAGTCTCAGATTCCTTAGTTTTAATAATTTCTGTTCCTTGTTTGAATTTTTTTAGCACTGTATAGATTAGGAGTATTTTAATTAAATGCATCATCTCTGTATTTCCAGAAGTATGTAGTATCTGTAGAAAACCATCACAATCCACAAGATCTATTTTCTCTCAGCAAGCACATTCAATGTTATTGGTTATCTTGAATAAATTTTATACTTTTTTTTTCTCAGACTTAATGAGTCACCTAAGAACAGATATTCACAATTCAAGTTGTTTTTGTTATAGCAGCATGAAATTTAAAGCAAACTGTAGAGAGTTCAGTGATCTGATGTCCTCTGCAGCACAAACAACTTGTGATTGAACTGGATTAGAATATTTAAGTCTTCCTATACAGGTCTCAAGTGGCCATTAAGTTATAACCCTAAGTGATGGGATAAGTGAAGAGATGCTGTAAATTCAGCTGGATGGAATGTCCCTGCATATCTGGTGAGAAAGTGTTCATCTCAGCTAAGTATAGCTATCTGAAAATTGGATGACTAGTGAATTTTAATGTCTAGAGTACCTCCAAAGTGATGGAACGTTATTCATCCTTTCTTCAAGTAGATCTGAATTCTAACAGTGAGTAGATTCACAATATAGTGAATCTGGATTTATGTTCCTGGTAATATTGGAGTTAATATGAAGCCACATGATGTAGGTGCTGATTTGTAAAACTGCAACTAGTAATTCTATTTTTTTCATTTAAGGCATTAACCTTGTTTGAGGAATTCTATGCCCAGTCAGAAACTATCCATTCTCCATATTCACCTTCATGCTAGTTAGGGCATCTTTAAAGCTTCTGTAGGCAGCATAAGCCCCTAATCCCAGCACAGACTCACTCTCATGTGCTCTGCTCATGTAAGAAAAGCATTCAACTTATTTTAAAAGGTTTAATATCCCTGACATTCATTTGTGTGCAGCTCTGATATTAATGATCACAAAACAATGGCCTAAAAAAGGTATGACATATTGCAATTAGAAAATAACTGTTTATCTCAATTTGCTATAAAGAGAACTAGCTTATACTTGTCCCCTCTAACATGGCCAGAATGAATGGCTTTTGATTGCTTACTTGTCTGGATACAAAGTGACCATGTTGGAATGTATTGGAAAACTTCATTTTTGTTGTTACTGGGCAAAACCCTGTCGATTTTGCTAAAAATTAGAAAGCTTGAAGACAAATGTGCATTTAAGTTGCTCATTGCTCTCTGGGTGCCATGTGACAGTTGTGGGAGAGATGCATAGCCAGCAAGGGAAGCTGAGGGTGGGCAAACGAGTAATTTCATTTTTTCTATCTTCCTTCAAAAGTCTGTTGATGGTAGAGAAAGAAAGAAGACACCAGCTATTGGGTCATTGTTTTAGAAAGGACAGAATTACAGGCTATTTAGAAGAGGGATTAAAACCAGAAGCTCACAGTGTCCTTAGTTTGGTGGTGAAGATGCTGAGGGGCAGGGATGTTATTCATCAGTGCTTTATTTATAACCTATTCATCTGTTCCTTTTCATTTAGACCGCTCTTCACATTTCATATGAGTGTCAGTGATTATTACATTAGGTGTTTTTTTGACCCCTTCAATCTCCCAGCCCCGATATCAGTCCTGCCCCATATTTGCCTCTCAGTTCCCAGTCTGAAAATCTCATACATTAACCATGAGAAGTGTACACTTGCTCCTGTCTGGTATTTCTCCTTCTTTGCTCCACATCTCACTCATTTTTGCTGCAGGCTCTTCTGCTTTACGAACTGATGTACTAAATGCAACTATTTGACAAACCCCTGTTTTTACTCATCAGGTCACGTGTCAGATCAGAGAGGACAGTCTGCAGGTAGTGAGTCACCAAAGATACTTTGCACTCTTAGGTGTGGGGGGTACATGCTCATGTTGCAGGGCAGCATGAGGGCTGCTGCCTCACACCAGTCTGATTCCACACTGCATTGTCAGCCATTACTGTCTTACAGCTGTTAACTGCCCAGGCACTGAGTAATAAATACCAACACATAAGTGTCTCCTCACTTCAGCTTCATTTCTGCTGCCCTTCAAACAGCCTACATAACCCCACCAGCTTAGCAAACCCCAGTCGGTTTTTTAAAACTGGTTTGGCTTCATACAGCAATGAAAGCTAAACATTGACACTTTTTCCTGCTCTCTGCCTAGCTTTAGAGACTGGAGAAGACTAAGAGATCAGGGTCCTGAGGCTGGCTGCATGTTATCTGGTGTAGCTTCTCAAGTCAGCATCAGATGCCTCCATCCTCCCATGACAATGATGATTGCCCCAGAAGGGTCTGAAAGAACATTTCACCTCTTACACAGCAAATCCCTGGGAGCCAGGAGACAGGAATATAAGACACTGTCAGCATGAGTTTCCCATTAAACACCTCAAAAGTTTCAACGCTGTCTTGTGCTTACTAAAATAAAAAAAAAAAAATAAAAATTAAAATAAAAATAACAAAACCCCCCAAACAAACAACAAAACACCACAAGGGCTAGCAAGGTTGTGCAATCTTATTTACAAATAATGTAGCCAAAGTCTTATTTCCCCAAACACAGCAAGGAAAAACTTCCTGCTGTTTTTCTGTGCCTATTTGTGCAGATGCACACAACCCCTGTTAACCATTCCTTCATCCACTCTCTTTGCAATATATCCCAGAGAAATTGCTCTGTTCATATAGCCCAAAACAGAGTAAGAGCTGTTTGTAAGAAGCTTTCATTGCTTCTGCCTTTCTCTATGAAGAGCTTAATTTGATCTGACCACCACACCCATTAAAAGACCATCTCTAACCCCTTCCAGAGTAAAACTAGGGATCACATTATCCAACTTCATGCAATTTTACTCTAAAAAATTGGCCATCAACCATTGCCTTCACATTTTTTTAGAGCCAATGCATTCCTTTAGTCCTGCAAGTGTAACCTATGTGGCCTCCTTCCAAAATAGTTAGCCTATAAATGGCAATATTAATACCCATATTGTTTCTGCTTAGCTAGAAATTTGTCTAAATTACATGTTCAGTTTCTGATTTTTATAGTTTAGTCTCATTTGATGCATGCTTCCTTGGTTTTATTCTGGTGCTAATACTTTAATCAGAGTGTCATGTGGTATCAATGCTTAACAGGAGTCTGAAAGACATTGTTTTGTCAACATAGTTACCTTTATTAAACAAATCAAATAATCAAAATTCTTATCTCACAAAAGTACTATGCAGTTTGTTTAACTTAATCTGTTTTGCATAAAGTCATGTTGACTGGCAGTAATTATGTTACCATTTTTTATTTCCTTATGGACAGGGTCCCATATCAGCTGTTCCATTCTTTCACACGGAAGCAAGGTCAAGTTAATTCATCTACAGTTACCCTAGTCATCCTGTTTACGCTGTTAAAATATCAACATGGCATTAGATCTTTCCAGGCCTCTTGGGCTTCTCCAGTATGCCAAAGCTTTTTGCCAATGAGGAGCAGTACAGGATTCTTCTTAAAAGATTTAAATCAAGTTATCTGGTCCTTAAAAAAAAAAAAAAAAAAAAAAAAAAATATTAAAAAATTTCAAAATGCTCTTTACCATCCACTTAAGAGAATGTCATAATAGATAAGACTTTGACAATGCAGAATCTATTTTCCTGTCTAAATGAAAATCAGAAATATTCAATGAATGCTTTTTCTTTTCCACAGCTAGCAATGGAACTATGTCATCACGAGGGTTTCTACTGTCCTGAATAGTACTAAAGAAATTAAAAATAAAACAAAGGCATGTTGTCTTTATCCCTACATTTTCATTTATTTAGTTTGCAATCCAATATATTTATTAATGTTTGACATGTATTAATTTACATGACTGTTGTCTTTCACTTTTTCTTAGCTACAATTATTATCTATAGTTGTGTTTTAAGCATTCTGTTAGCATGTGTATATACACATATGTATATATACACTAATATGCTGATGCACTGCTATATGCACTAATTATATTGCACATACTAATCAACACTGGATTCTGTGTGCAAATCTTTGATTAGATCACTGCCACGTACTTCTTGGAAGTGTTAGTTTTAAGTTTAGTGAGCAATCACTTTCACAAATCAGGATGAAGGATAATGCAGTATTATGTTTTCCTTTGTGATAGAAATTTCAGCCTTTAAGTTTTAGAAGATCTAGGGCATTGTAGGGAACATGAACTAAGAGATTTAGCTCATATCATTGTGTTAGAAGCCTTTTTATAGAGACAATGTTTCTTTCTTTATAGGTATTTGTTCTTGGTCACAAAAGTTACATGGGGTGGAAATCATCTCACCTTACTTGCTCACATAGATATCCACATCTAAGCTACTGGTTGGTTCCCTAGGGTGACTGTGCCTCTGTCCATCAAGAAAACCAGACATTTTAGAGCTCACTGAATCTGACCTATTTTTGATGCCTACATTATGATGGTATGAATCATGCCTTAAAAGTGCTTTTTCTCTTTTCCTTTTTTTTTTTTTTTTAATTTTTTAAAATTTTTTTACCCCACAGACAATAAAAGGAGCCCGGAGTGATTAGTTCTGATTCAGTTCTTTGCACTACAAACCTCTACATCTGGCCATCTATACTGCATTTTTCTTTCCTAACTTAAAAAAAAAAATAAAAAAGAAAAAGAAGTTGCTTATATAATAATGAAAAGAAACCCTTGAGCCTCTGATTCTTCAAGATAAAAAAAAGTTTTCAAAATATTAATTTTCTTTATCAAAATTGCAAGTTAGTTTATGATTCTATGAGGAGATTTTTTTATTACTTTTTTGTTAAATTTGATGAAAGAATTAAAAATTCTTAACTGAACAACTTTACATTGGAGTAATGATTATAAGTAGATACTTCAGGTTACTGTATGTCAAATGAATCAGACTAAATAATTCAAGAATCATTCTCTAAATCAGGTTACTATTCATTAAATATATGTAGCATCTTTTGTTTGCTGTACTTAAAGGTGATTTTGAATTTTTACTACACTTGAAAACACTAATCTTTATGGTTTTGAGGATTTAAAATGTATTAAAAACTTAAACTTTAAAATTTATTTTCCTTCTGCAATAAAACCACAATGGCATGGGTGACCTGTAAGAGAGCTGTCTGAAGGGTTATGTTGGCCTTCACCTACCAATCTATTTGTCCAAAGATTTCAACATGCTGTCTTAGTGCAAATAACTATCTGGGAACACAGATTGCTGCAAAAATACTTTGTCTAGTGGGTGAAGAATTTCTCTGGCATTTGAGAATTCTGATCTAGTGAAAAGATGGGAAATCCTCAAAAGGAATTGTGGTTTGCAACACAGGTTTTACAATTCACTCTTGAGTTCACTGGAATACTTTTCATAATCATCAATGCATCTATTAAACCTGTAATTTGAGCAGAGAGTACTCTTCCTGGGTCATCAAGTAGGAGACCTCTATAAGTAACAAGACATTGCAAATAATGTTTAAGTGAAATTCCAGTGTTAGTAAATAGCTTTCCTATTGATGATATTTACTTGTCTGCTCTAGGAATTGAAAAACACAGCAAATAAAATTATTTCACTAAGACATTTGCAGCATTGGCCAGTTTCCATCTTTTTATGCAGGCTAAGCCAACAAAACCTGTGGACAAGCCCAAACTTTCTCACTACCTGGCACCGCAGATAGGAAATCATGACATGCAGGCCTTTAAATGAGTGCCTCAAAGGCTTAACCACGCACAGCATCAGAGGTTATTTTTGTTGTGAAGATATCTCAAACAACCAAGGACTTTAAGAAAGCAACAGGTCTTAAGACGTATTGTTTGATACAAATTATGCTGCTGTGCCAAACATCTGAATATGTCTGAAATCGTTTGAAGCACAAAGAATTATGCCAAAGGCCACCCACCTACCTGAGTAGATCTCAGAAGTGATTGCATTTGTTGATACACTTTGAAAAGTACAGAATTCTTTTGTCTATGCAGATACTGACTTCTGATTCTCTCAGTATTGGCTGTACTCACTCTGGATCCTTCATGTGCTAATTTGGTTGTGACCATACTGCCTCTTCCTTACTGGATGGTAAGAACTGATACATTTATGAATGTATTACCATGTCTTACAGGACACATTTCTTTATATCTACTATAAAATATTTCTACCTAATAGATGCTTTGTCAAAGGTTATGAAATATCATCACCGTTTTACACACAGTCTTCAAGAAGAATTTTGCAAATCTATGTGGCCTCCAGGATTAGGTGGAGTACTCCTACCCTTCATAGTTAGAGTATTCAAGGGGTATTATGTACAGCATGTGTGTCTCAGAGTCACAGGACTGTTTTGGTTGGAAGACACCTTTACATTCATCAAGTCCAACTGTTAACCCAGCACTGCCAGGTCTCCACTAAACCGTGTCCCTCAGCACCACATCATTAGGACATTTAAATACCTCCAGGGATGGTGACTCAATCCCTTCCCTGGGCAGCCTGTTCCAGTGCTTGACAACCTTTTTGGTGAATAAATTTTTCCTAATAATCCAAATTAAACATTATCTGACATAATTTGAGGCTGTTTCCCCTTGTTCTATCGCTTGTTACTCGAGAAAAGAGACTGATCCCCACCTCCCCACAATCTCCTTTCAGGCAGTTGCAGATAGCAAGGTTTCTCTCAGCCGCCTTTTCTCCAAATTTAACAACCCCAGTTCCCTCAGCCGCTCCCCATAAAACTTATACTCTAAACACTTCACCAGTTTTGTTGCCCTTCTTTGGACACACTACAGCACCTCAGTGTCTTTCTTGTGGTGAGGGGCCTAAAACTGAACTCAGCATTTGAGGTGAAGCAGTACCAGTGCCAAGTACAGGTGGATGATAATTTCCCTGCTCCTGCTGGCCACACTGTTTCTGACACAGACCAAGATGCCATTGGCCTTCTTGTCCACCTGGGCACACTGCTAGCTCATGTTCAGTTGTATGTTGATTAACACCCCCAGGTCTTTTTCCACCATGCAGCTTTCTAGCCACTCTTCCCCAAGCCCGTATCATTGTATTTCCTACCTGACCATTCCCTGGTGCTTCCATGATTTCTAGCCAATCAATATACCTTGTTTCTTTGCTATTGCATGGCACTCTATCCCCTGCCTCCACTGAGATGGCAGACTGAAGGACTTCCTGATCTGATCTCTTTTGGTTGTGACCCAAATGACAGACTCCTAACTGAATTGACTTCAGGTAGACTTCAGCACAAATTCACAGCAGATCTTGAATTTATGTCTCCTGATAGATAGCAATATGCCCATCCATATCTGACCCTATAACACATATGTCCTTCATGCTAGTATCATCTTCTTGGCTAACTAGTGTCTGAATTAATTACTGGTAATGGGAGTTGACAGTGAATTTTCTTTTCTGAAGAACTATCAGTAGAAAGCAAAGCACACAGCTTTGGAATTGAACACTCAGTGTGTGCCTCAATGTACAAGACCTCAGTTCCACTTCCTGTGCATGTAAAGCAACTCTCAGATGAAGTTTGATGAGCAGCTGTGCTGGTACATCAATGTTACCTCTTTCTTCCATTCCTCAGTCAAACATATCCAATGGAGCAACCCTGCATGACCTAAAGAGTAGATGGAAAATTTATTGTAACAGGCATAGGATAGAAAAAAAATGTCAGAATAAATTTTCTGGTTTATTCTTATGATGCCTTCAGCTTTGGACTGAGTTGTTAGAGAATAAATCACCCAACTCTGACTACAGAAATATTTTAATAACTACAGAGTTTCCCAGCATTTTTTACCTTTGGTGACTGCAGAATCCTGTTTATTTAATAGATTACTTTATACTGACCTACGGGCATTAGAAAATAAATCTTCAGGCAAAGATAGTACTATATTTTGGAATGGATATTGCTCAATTAAGGAAAAAGCAATATTTTATTATTATTGGCACAGAGGCTATTTCTTGGGCAATGTCTACTTGTGCTTTTTATCTTTCTCACCCATGCCAAACTGCAGCAGACATGGCCACAGGTGCCTACCCTGCATGAACACCTGTTCGATTCTATGCAAGAAAGAAGGCAGATCAAGGGATGGCATGTTTACTGATTTTGTGTGCACAACATGAGAAATAAAAAAGATGGAGAAATGGAAAGTTAAATTTAACATGATTAAGAGGGGACAGAATAGAGGAAAATGTTTGTGACCCTTCAGAAACACCTTTTGCAGGAGACAGAGAGTAGGTAAGTCTAGATACTCTTTTTTTTTCAGACAGAACCCCTCTCTCTGTGTCTGTCAGCTTTTTTCTACTGAGGTAGCACCTTTTAACAACAGTGTGGAGATACAAGTTTGTCCTTTCACATTCCATATTGCAAAGCAACAAACAAAATGTGCATAATGTGAGACCCTGCAAAATCATTCATCTGCCCAAACGGATAGTGTATTTCTAGGATTCCACAGAATATTTTCATCCTCTCTCTTTCCATGACTAAAATACATCTTCCAAAATTATTTGTGTAACATTGCTTGATTATATAAAAAACTTTGCAGAATAAAAACCTTCTGTGTGATATACTGAAACCCTTCATGTGTATGAGTTTCCCTACTCCTGCCCTAAGAGGGCATCCATTTTGTTCAAAAATCTGTACTTATTTCACATGTGAATTGTATCCCTGACTGTTGTCTTCCTGATCAGATGGAGGACAGCATCATCATTACTTTTTTCTTACTATTCAAAATGTCTCAGTGTTTCCATGTTTGTTGTGAGAGAGTCTACATAACAGAGGAAATCATTCTCACATAATGCAGATATTGACATTCAAGCACCCGTTTGAGTATTGTTAATGCAGAATCTAAAATTGCTCCACATGGTTGAATATAGATGAGCCTTTCTTTATTTAAGCATCCAGTGAGAGGCTTCATAAACAGGAGCAACATGGATTTACAGGTGTGTTGTCTTTCAGACAGGCAAGAATAATCATAGCACTATTGTTTTCTATATTTGCCCTTGAAGAAAAAAAAAAAGGATTAAATAGCCCAGCATTTCTAAAAATGTAGGTCTCTTGGACCTACCCATCATATCATTCTAATATTAGTAAGCCTCCCATGGTGATCATCTGTCTTTGCTACCTCATAGAGAAATGCTGCCTTCTGTTATGTATGATCTGAAGTGAGAATAGCCTTATCAGTCACACTGATGATACAAACACAATTAGCTACCTTCAGTTACTTAAACTCATCAATACATTGCCAAATCATAGAAACCAGACAGTTTTTCGGTTGTTGCACATAACTCTTTCACAATAATCCTGGTCAATTTTTGTCCTGATTTGAGTGAAAACCCAACAGGGTCTGTTCAGTGATTTTACTTTTCAGCTCAGGTTTTCTAACTAGCTGCGCTTTCTGAAGTTAGCAGCATGTTTTGCACACAGTGTCCGCTTCTAGCAGTGATAACACCTCATATTTAGAGAGTTACTAACAGGGATGGAATGCAGACCAAGGCCATTGCTAGAACTTGTGCATCGCACTGAGGGGTGCAGAAAAGTGAAAGACTGCACCTGCTGGGAGGAGCGGACAGGACAGGTGACCCCAAACTGATCAACTAGATATTCCATCCCATAGACGTCGTATCCAGTATATAAAGCTTGGGGACCGGAGAGTTTTTCTCTCTCTCGCTGGCTCTCTTTCTTGCTTTGGCTCTCTCACTTGCTCTTTCTCTCTCTTGCTTCGATCCTGATCCTGAAACCCGGTGCCAGAATCCAGCTCCTCCACAGCACCAATGACAGTGACGTAATTAGCATCAGGGGGTTGGGTTCGGTACTGGTATTGTACATATTTGTATATACTTCATTATTATTTTAATTTTCATTAAATTGTTCTAGCTTCCTTTTCAAATCACTAAGTTTCTCTCTCTTATTCCTTTTCTCTCCCCCTTTGGGGAGGGAGGGGGGTTAAAAGAGAGCGTCTGTTATCGGTCTGGGCTACCCTGACCCTAAACCGTGACAATTTTCCTGTGGATTTCTTTCTGCAGAAGTGGTTACCAAATGAGAATGGCAAGCCCTCAGATTAAAATCAATGAGTATATTTCACTTTGCCAAGAGAAATTTTTGAGATATGTTCCAGCCTTACAGTTGCAGGGCAATTTCTCCATTTATGGCTCTTGAACTTTAGTATTCCCAAACCCTGCTGAAATTACTGGCTGTCCCTGTTCTGCATCACTTCTGAGACTCACCATTTCATGCATTAGTTTCATCAGTTTTCTCTGCTCAGCTTCAGCTGTGCACATGTCCCTGTCCCTAAAGATACACAAGTATCACCAGGAACCTCCCAGTGGTCTTCACTGCTTCTCGCCTGATGCCCAACAGTCTTTTGAAAACATGGCTCCCTTGAAATGTTGTAATGAAATGAGAGAAATCATGGGAAATACTCCACCACCTTCTGGTGGGATCTTTCACAATGAGCAGCGTGGAAAAAACCAGAGGGGCAAAGCAATAAACCATGGAATCTTCCAAGAATGCAAAGCAGCAGTGTTGTAAGAGCTGTGTAGACACAGTGATTCCAGAGTGCTGTGTAGACATGATTGTTCCAAACGCAAATTGCATCACCAAGGATAACGAAACACTCTGGACAAACTGCTCCCTGCTTCAGCAGACTTGTCATAGATACAGATGTCCACAGTGAATTTCAGTCACATGTAGAATTTAAGTCTCTTTGATAAGCTTCATGCTGTGGGGGGGTGGACTACAGAATTGCTTCTGAGGTAACACAAAAGCAGATTACAAAGACTAAGTCTTTGCTACCAAAAAAAACCAACAAATCAAACCAAAACAAAGATGAGATTTTAAGCATAAAATTAATTAACATATGTCAGATCTGCCAAACTGTAAACACAGACAAGTGCTGAATACTTTAATTTTACTACAAGGTTTGTTCAGGAGGATCAGCCCTGTCCTCTTGCCTATGACTGACCTTGGAAAATTCAGCTCAGTACAAAATTAAAGTACCTTATCTTAGCACAGGAGAGCTGATGTGTTGTTTTCTCTGAGGTTAAAAAAATAAATTAGTTAACCTTTTTAACAGCAAAGAAAAGTACAAATCAATAGAGTAATCTCCAATAGGGTATCTCTGCCAATCCATGTGTTACCTATGTTCTTCTGTGTATTCATTATTATATTAGAACATGATTAGTAACCATGGAACAGACACAACATTGTGTTAGTGTGGCTGCTGGTGGCTTTATGCAGGACCATAGAATGAGAATGGTGCAATATAAAATAAGGGACATGTGAATTTAGACATGGAGGATGGTGTAACAAGTACCCTTGGCAGCTGTACAAATAGCCAGTGAGGTGCAGTTTTGCATCCTCTTTATACGAGTAAAAGGCCAAGGGGAAACCCACTTATCATAGCACAAAATTGGTACAGCTTATTTTGCACTTTTGCACTGGTGTATATTATGTAGGTAAAGCACTTTTCTTATTCATACAGGACCTTCCTGTCTTAAGAGGTGTTGCTGAGAAGGCTATTCTGACAATTTTTTTCCTGGCATGGATTTGGTCCTAACTTTGTATCAGAGCAAACTTCCATGTGTACACTTATGTGAAATATTTTTTTTTTTCATTTATCTTGAATAAATTACTGACATGTTGAAAATGAAAAATGTTCTCCTATACCAAGAAGGTAGCTAACATGGAGTGGGACTACAGTAGCTATACTGACTTCAAAGCTAATTAAATTTACCTCAGTGCAGCTTTCCTGTGTAGACAAACCCAGAAGTGCCAACCCCATCAATCATTGCCTCACTCACCTCCCTGACCTATCTTTAAAACTAGGAAAAAAGCTGATCATCTCCTCTCCATTTCAATTTTGTGCTCCCCAGCCTGAAGATCTTTTTAAGTCCTAGCTTCTGGCATGATGCCTCCCAGTCACTGGTCAGATTCAGCAGTGGCAGCTGCTAGCAGAAAATCCTCCTATTCAAGAGATGACCTTATGTGCTCCAAATACTCCTTTCTCATTCTGCCTAAATCGTCTCCATGTTCAATTCCTGCACTAACACTGTGATGCAGATAGATGGATTGCAAGTGTTCTGGAGCAAAAGGTATAATTTAAAAGGTAAGAGATTTTATATTTTAAATTCAAAGTTATGGTGAGACGGTCTTTCTACTAAAACAAATTAACAACATTTCACACATAGCATCCAAATTTTATTTTGAAGTCAGTTCCACAGTATCCATCCCGATTCCCTTATGAAAGATCCACTGTAAAATCCTGTAGTGCCTTGTGAATAATTTTACTGATCCACTCCCATGCAAATCTCTTATTTTCCAATGCAAATATTGCATAAGGGTAGCACAGTACTTTTAAACACGAACAAGACATAAACCAATTTCATTCAGATTATGTTTGTGTCATAAATAAGGCTCTGTATCCACTCAGTTCAAATCGGCCTCCTTAAGCAGGCTTGCGCACGTTAAATCCTGTCTATGACCTCAGGCAGCCTCTTCTAAATGCGAGACTCTTGCATGTCAAGAGAGGAGCTTGGAAAATAACACTGAACTGAGCTAAGGCTAAATCTATTTGGGTTCATTACATCTATGACCTGACTGCCTTTGTAAATAACACTTATTTACATGGATTTTAAGAACTGTCAGGTTTGCATATAGAAAACGGAATCGGGAGAATATGAAAAACTCATTCAAGTTTAGGTCACCCATGGTAACCAAAAAAAAAGAGCTGGTTACCCTTTCCTATTTTACAGAAAATACATAGTCAGTGCATGCCTACTAAAATAATTTCTTCCATCCCATTTTTTCACACCATTCTTTTTTGGTTTTTCTGCTCATCATACTAGCTTGAGTAAATTTTACATATGCAATTCTGTGTGTGTGTGTGTGCGTCTGAAATGACTAGTATCACTGAGTGAAAAAACAGTATCAAAGCACATTTTTATGATTTTTTTTTTTTAAGAACATAGAGAATTTTCTAGCAACATGAAGTATAGGAAAGTAAAAACAGGTTACATACAGTAAAGTGGTTTTAAACAACATTCTGCAGGGTTTTCATCACTAAAGCATAACTATAAGGTAACAGTTTTTCTACAGGCTAGCCTGGTTTTACTCCTGTTTGAGAAGGTTCCATTCTGTCAGCTGCTTAACTTTTAAATACAGGATTTTTTTTTCCTACTTTAGGCTTTGCTTAGCACACTAAGTGCTGTAGCTAGAAAACTTCTGCAGTTGTTCTGCCACAATTAAGAGATTTGACTCATGCTCACACAGGACTCTGACTCAGGAGCAAGAATGGCTTATGCTGGCATGGCTGCAATGTTTCGTGCTCACAGTCATCTATTTTGGTCTAGCTTTCTCCCCTCTTTTGAGTTTACTCACTTCAAAATGGACTAGGCTTTTTTGGGAAGCAGCCATAACCCCAAAGTTTTTAGGCCTGTCAAAATAAACCAGCGCTTATATGTGGTTGTTTAATTCATGGACACGAGCAACTTCATTCATAAGTTATTCACTTTGCAGTAAAGGTGGGAATGGAGAACTGCATCTGGGAAATGCTCTATCTTGCCCTATGTTTGTTACTCTTGCTCCTCGTTTATGACCTTAGCTTGTGGTCTTCTAGGTCTGCCTGTGGTGTCTGAAATTACTATCATCCATAGCCACGTATTGGCAGGTTGTGTTAACCAAGCCAATTTTACCTAAGAAAGATTAAAGAAGGTAATGGGGGAAAACAGAGAGGTGCCTCTCCTGAGAGGATACCGAGGATCTAGGAGATTAAAACATTACCAGAGTGTGGCTGCTGTTTGCAAAACAAAGTCCATTAAGCAGTGTCGTGACCTGTGCAACAACTGCTCAGCCAGAAAAGCACCTGCCAGCCAGGAGTTAGGTGGATCAAATGCAAGTCCACACGCTACCATGTCAGTCCAAAGCCTGGCAGTTTTTTTTAAGTTCTCCTATATCAAAAACTTATGCTGAGCTCACTGACTCTGCTGTAAACTGGCTGAGGATCATTTACATGTTTTGCACTACCATTCTCCAGAGGCAGTTGTAACCTCGATCAGTGAAAAAAGGAGGGGTGGAGGAACAAATACTTAAAGATTGGAATCTCTTGAAGCACTACAGTTCACTTGTCAGCACTCTAAATTTTCAGTGGTGAGAACAAATGGACTTTACAAGACTGTGGATATCTTAAATCACATTTCCCAGTTAGTGTGCAGGCTTCACCCTCTGCTTTTGCTGGAGTAGAGCTCATATGGAGGACATACAAACAGTGATGCAGATAAACCAGTTTGAATCATTTTGGCCTAAGGGCTGACACCCACTGAAAAAATGTAGGAATATTTTTTGCCATATTTAATAAGTATAAGGTTTGTTTCTAAGTGTAATCTTAGACAAGTCAGAATAGATTTGTACAGTCCAGGATTAAGAGTAAAGTGGCAACTCAAGTAACACTTCTTAGTGGAAAAAGTAATCACAGAATCACAGTTGGAAGGGACCTAGAAGATCATCTAGTCCAACCTCCCTGCCAGAGCAGGATCACCTAGACTAAGTCACCCAGGAA